>JAOTQE010053728.1:0-20409 GCA_025631205.1 Nesometra sesokonis
TAGATCCAGTATCTGTGTGTATCAAGTTAAAGGTCATGATTTAGGCTATAGGCCTAATATTATACAGTATTTTTTCCCTTTAATTTTATATTTTATTTTACTTATTTTTTATTTTTAAAATAACAGTAACCTGTCATGTTTGTGTAAGAGTGAGAAAATATGTCTTTTTATGTTGGAGTTTTTGAATATTTAATTAATAAACCATCATTAATACTAGAAAGATAAATCCAATTAATGGTCAATAACTAAAACTTCTTTTACCATGTTTAAAATCTCAAATTATTTTCTGTTTTATCTGAAAAATTTGTTTTCACTTAAATTTTATTTTGATAAGTATAATTTCTATTTTACATATTTTTTTAAACTTTGGTATACTTACTTTTCTTTGTAGGTGTATTCAGAATAAAGAAAGATTAAATAAAATAAGAATAAAAAAATATAATAGTAATTTCATTTGTTTGATACATTCATGTTATAAATTCATGTTGATTTCAAAATAACGACCATTGATTTTAAGAATGGAACCAATCAACAAATAAAACGCACCATCTACCATCTGTAGAGAAATATAGAAACATCAATCACAAATATTATCATTATACAGACGTTTACATGTTCTGTTGAATCTGTGTAAATATATCATTCCTGATGAGGTATATGATTGATAGGTAATATTGATCTGTCATTTCAAATAACTACTTCTGTTAAAATGGCAAACAATTAAGACTACTGTTTAAGAGACAATTAATATCTTGGCCTCATCACTACAGCACGCATTATGAAATATTTAGTAAATAAATACCGATATTCTGCCTTCCCCCAGTCTCATTAATAGATGCCCTGCAAGAAGACAGCATATAAAATCATAGTGAGTAGAATTACCCAACTAATGATTTGCCAAGCCAAAGGGCTTCCAAGCAAGATACAGTTAAACATGTAGCAATTAGAACTTCTCTGTATTGAAAAATCTTGGTTATTAACCCAGCGAATGATTATCTTCAATGACAAAAGGCACAAGAAGGCTATCACATGGGATTTAAATGGTCGCAAATAAGTTCAATATGTTGCTAATGTACCTACTTATATACGCAGAGACTTGAACAAGGGTATCTTACAGCTAGAAAAAAATGTGTACAATAGTATTAATAACTTAAGCCTTAGGGATGAACATTGAGTAGTTTATAAATGATGTTCTGTGTTACCATTTTAATGTAATTATTCCATGTTTCAGATACCACACACAATCTCTGATATCATATCACAATTTGATGGTCCAAGAAATTGAAGACAACTCACCATGTTCCTACTTCAATTTAGAACATTAAATTTAATTAAATTTGATATATATTTGCCAGATTAAGTACATATAGTAATCTATATATTTATTCGTAATTGTCAATTCTATGCATCACAGTTTCAAGGTTATTAGCTCTGATCAGAAGGACCCCTGGAAGATGCATCTGATTAATTAAACAATTTATTTTTTTGTAATTTATGTTTTATTAGTAAATTTTTACAAAATTCAAAATGTCCTCATCCAAAAATTTACAATAACTGTTATCTTTTGATTGTTTTGCCATCGAGTATATTCCTGTTCGTCATTAATAAATTCTGAATAGATTCGAGGAGCTTTGTTCATACTTTGCACAGCTTTAAAACACTTTGTTCTTCGAATTGATTAATTTTCTCAAAAACAGGGCTTTTTACCTCAAAAGTCTACTATAATTTTTTTTATTGTTTTGCCCTTGAGTATATTCCTCTTCATTATAAAATTAATTTTGAATGGACTGGACGAGCTTTGCGCGTATTTTGCGTACTTTAAATTTACTTTGTGCACATTGCACTTACTTTGCGCATTTTTGCAATACGCAATTATCAAGTCAGAACTTTTTGTTTATAATGTAAACAATATTATGGATTTTAATTTTTTTAATTAAATTTTTAGATCATCAAAAGTGAACTTGTAACCTACAAATCTAAATTAATTATCGTACATAGAAAAAATCCAAAATCCTATAGTAGTAGTATTGCAAGCCAATAATTAGTATTCCATTCAACTAAGGTATTTTCAGTAATATCTTTGCATCTACAAACAACTAAAACATGGCATATAACATACAATTTAAAAATTTCATTTCAAATATTCATAGATTGTTTTGGAACAATAAAAGAAATTGTGAAAAAAAATTAAGACTAACAATAATGAGAGAATTCCTTTGGGTAAATAAAGATTGCTCCATACAAATTATTAAGCAGATTTCAAGTGATATGACAGCAAATTTAAGCCTGTAATAACTACACTTGTAAAAATGCAACTGTAAACACATACTATGTTTATAATAACAATGTCATATCAATGCCGTTAACACTTGAATATGTCAAAACACAAGGCAAGCTCACTAACGACATCAAGGGACAATGCTGAAATGATGTTCGTAACGCGACAGGAAAAACGCAACATGGACGGATCAATGTATATAAGCATTCCCACGTGACTACTCAGCCTCGGGAGGTAAGTTACCAGCAACTTCATGAACTGTATTTCACTACTAATGCGTCCACGCATAAGAAAAAAAACAACGCTTCGTCACTTTTTTTTGACAATCGTAAATGGAAGTTAACTTTAAGACTACAAAATGTCACCATTTTCATAGCATTAGAATTACACATGGGTTGGAGAGGTTGCTAGAAGCAGAATACTAATATTGAATGTGTAATATAAACCTAACTTATTTCCCCATTTGTGATAATAAATTTCATGTAATACAAGCATAAACACATAAATCTTTTATGAACAGAAATCTTAGTATTTCTTTACAGATAACTCTGAGATGTACAGATGTATGAAAATATGTTACAATATAGCAACATATTTACAATCATGGTACTATAGGATGAAGAATGTAAATACTAGATCATAAACAGATACTATTGTAACAAGTCGATCCCACAATAAGACACGGAAAGCTGCGCACAGTAGCTGTAGCTGGTCAGTGTCACCAACTGTTCATGCACTGCACGCCATCACTTTTATTTAGCCAACAAAACCGACCTAGTATTCATATTCTACAACCGGCTATACAAAGCGATTGAACAGAATGCGGCTACTGATCCAAAACAATACAAGCAAGATCAGTAATCGAATGAATTGGTTCTGTATCATGCTTTATTAACATCATCTGCTATACAAATTTCAAATTCCTGCGACTACACCTGAGTGTAGTAGCCTTAGGCATTGTTCGCAATTTGCATAACTCCAGAAACAAAGAATAATATAATACAGTTTTAATAGGGAAGTAAGCATTTAAAAGTGTATTTATAACGATATTTCAATTTAATTTTAATGTTACTGTATTACCAGTTGATAATTAATTACTTAATATCTCATAGATATTTAAAGTGACACCCATACAATGCTGGTTATCAGAAATTATATATGGAAAGAACAAAACGCAAATAGTCACAAATGTGCATGACAAAATCGACAGACAGACCGACAGACATCCAGGCCTCGAATTTGGGCTTGATTTTAAGGGGTACAACAGGGCACCAGAGGCCATTTTTGTTCAAATTCTATCCATATGTATTACTGAAAATAAGGAGCACCAAGGCCAAAGTGGCCTTGATGATGGTCAAAATTTAAAGGCACTGAGGCCAAATGAGAGGGCACCGGCGGCAAATGGCCTTGGTGCCTTGGTTAAATTCGAGCCCTGGATATCTTGCAGTTCCCAAGACTAGGACATAGCATATGTTGGGAGAGATTTTCTTGTAGCTGCTCCAACTTTGTGGAATGCCTTGCCAATACCGATCAGGAAATGTGTGACCTTCAACTCGTTCAAGACTCAACCGGATACTTTTCTTTTTAATCAATCATTTTTGCATAACATACATTAATTGATAACTTACATTATATTTATTTTTTTGTTTTATTGTTCAACATATGTACAGCGCATTGAGAGCTTGCTTACATGCGCTTTATATTAAGAGTAAACGATTATTATTATTTTTCAATGATTTTGAAGCAAAACTTGCTGTAAATTAACAGAAATCAAGGCTATGTTCAGACTCGACGATTAAGCGGAGCGTAACATACGTGTCGTACGAGCTTTTGTGTCTGAACTAGCCGGTGATTAGTGGAAGTCCGTAATCCGGAGCATAACTTGTGTCTCCTGCCAACTCTGGATTAGCGTAAGCTACGGAGTTACGCCTCGTACACCTTGGTTTGGCCTTGTGTTATGTTGACCAATCACAATTTGCAATCAGTTTGCACTGGCCAATGAATTATGGATCACTAGTCATACAAAAACCCATTGGCGGAAGGCTTAAAATTGCTTATGAATTGCGCTATGCCTTGTGTCTGAACATCTTAGTCGTACGCCACAGATTAGCCTCCACCTGGCTTAAACTAAGCTCTGCTTTAGCCATGAATCTGAACATACCTGAAGTTAATAATAATGTGACATTTATATGGTACTTATTGCCAAGGCCTCTAAGTGCTTCAGAATTATTTTCCCCAGTCATTGGAGCAAACACATAGGAAATACAATCCATAATGTTGCAGCTGTATTTGCCGCATATGGTATTTGTAACTCTCAGGTACCCATTTATACTCCAGGGTGGAGAGAGGCCATGTGGATAAAGTTTCTTGCCTAAGAACATAAACAGCTACCAGAGCTAGCCCCGAACCACCGACCTTGTGATTGGAAGTCCAAAACGCAACTGCTGCACCAACTGTTTACACTAAGTGTTACATTCAAGTACCCATCCGTTCCAACATGTTACAATAAATCATTAAATTTAGTTGGCCATTCATATCAATATCCAAACGCAGACAATCATATACGTAATTGAATATATCTCAGTATGAATTTTAAATTAAATTCAATTGATTATTTAAAATCATTTGTGTTGTAGAAATATCTTTGGTAATTTTAAATAAATAATATAGAAATAAAGTTCTACAAAATTTGATTGAACTTTGAGATAGGAGCAATAATAGATTTGACTTCACAGGGAGAATTATATAAGTAATTTAATAAGCAGGTTAATAAAAGAAGGTATTCATTTGTATTCAAGTGATATTTCTCTTTCAGTAATAAATACTGATTTAACCCAATTTCGTGTGGAACTTTATTTGACCCAATAACTTTTAACATTTCTCACAATAGTTACCAGTATATATTAAACTTTCCGTTAATAAAGTTAAAAAAAAGATACTTTTTAGAACAAAAAGTATATACACATTTTTTTAACAAACTTTATAAAAACAATGAGGATGAAATTGAAAAAAAAAATTAAAGAACAAAATAAGAACTGAGGCTGAGAAAAATTTAAATTTTTTATTAAAGGCAAAACCAAAAAAAAACCCAAAAAAACCAAGCTCATCACATACTGTTTTCAAAAGCTTAGGCCCTATTTAGTATCTACTCCATTAATGTAATCAGGGGCGGATTGCTATAAAACAGTCTTAACTGAGGGTCTTACAGAATAAAGCCAGCTTTAACACATAGACGGTCTTAGCAAAGTCACCCGAGTTAGACCATTGCTATAAAACAGTCTTTCCTAAGACCGTGTTGAGTATTGAATCTCGAACAAACATTCCATAGTAACAGTAATTGAGGGCGCTATTTTAGGTAACTTTTGTGCCACATCACGTTTGAATTTTTTACGAAAACGATATACTAGTTTTCATTTCATAATATGGTGTATGTTTAAACAGTTGTAGTTATAACAATTTATTAAAACAAGCACTTCAAGGTAAACTAATGCTGACGCCACATTGTAAGTGATTTAAGACCATTTATAGCCTCCTCCAAGCAGGCTTTGATATTTAAGACCGCTAACTCCCAAGACCGCGGTATAGCAATGGTCTATAATTAAAGACCACGCATGACGTCATGATTATAGACAGTTTTAAAGCCTGTTTTCCTGTTGATCGTTATTCCCAAAAACGGCTTTTTCAATCGTTAATTTTGAAAAATGACGATTTTCACAACGATCAACAGGAAAAGGTGTCACATTCGACGTTAAAAAAAGTTTGATGATTTGGATCATCAAAATTGAACAGAGTTCAACTTTGACGATTTGGATCATTAAATTTAGGTGCTCGCGAGGCAACATTGCCCGCGGCATGAATTTACATGTTTTGGGCCTAGAAATAAATCACACATTTTGTCTATTTATTAAATTTTCGGAAGCTGTAACTTGCTTCAGAACATGAAATATACAATTATGTAACTAATATATAACAATTGCAGTTGAAATTTTTGTTAAATTTGTTTTATTGCAATTTTAATTCGTCGCGAATATTTACGAATTTCGTTGCACACTGCGTAGTAAATAGCGAAAATATAGCGGTCCGGCGTGATTTAAATTTTATCGTTAATTTTTTAACTTTTTTATAACGATTCAAAACGCCGTCTCAAAACGGCGATTTTGGAATAACGATCGACAGGAAAACAGGCTTAAGCTTAAGACAGTCTAAAGACTGCTTATAGCAATCTGCCCCAGAAGTTCCATCAGGAAATAATTTTGCTGAAATACATGATTTTTCCCTCAAACCAGCCTTTCACATATTTATCCCTAAAACAGCTCAGTTTAGGCCTATCTGTACAATACAGTACTTTTTATCATTGAAAAGTATGTAAAGTAAGAACAAAATAAGAACATTTTAAATCTGAAATTGTCAAAAAATAAGAACACTGTAGCCTGGCTCTATGCCCCCGAGCGATGAGATTAAAAAAAAACTGTAGCGTCCCTCCCTCTATTGAAATTTCTGTTATTCTCAACTTGTTTTTTAAGGGGTAAATTCCTTTATTTATTTAATTTTTGTAATGCCTGTGTTTGTTTCATTAGTTATATACTATATAAAATATACTATAAAGTCATTTTCCCTCAGGCGTAGTAACAAGATCAGCCAACAAGACGACTAAAGCTATGATTGCACTCAATTTAAAAAAAAGACAATGTTTTACCAAGTACACTTGTAAAATTTCAAATGTTAAATCTTGCCTTTCGCACTTGGATTATTTTACATCGTTAGTTTTACGATAAGCTGTGGCAAAACCTGTAAAATAAACCGTATTATCCAAGTTAACATGACTCAGTTTGTTTACCCTGGTTACACCAGGGAGCTCCCTGGTTGCACTGTCCACATCGCACTTTCAAGGTCGGTTAAACTTTCTCTGTAAGTTTTACTGAGCACATATTTCACTCTGAAAAACTAACCGGAAGACACGGTTAGTTTTATGAAGTCAAATTTTTAGGCTGTCCGCATTGGACATTTTCTGGCCAAATTAACTGGTTTGTGTGTTAGTTTTACCAAAATAAATCCAGTTCGAACGAGACTTAGGTCTTGTAAACAAAGATTTTCAAATCAAATTTCAAAGAACTTATTTAAAAAATAAAAATGTTTGATGGAGTAAGAATGGATAGAATTTACCCAAGGAACTTGGAATAAAAAATGTATGCATATTAACCACCAATCTACAGTGTACCACAAATATAAAGCCGGGACTCACTGCATTGTGCGACGGTCGTACGACCGTCGCACAACTAAACCGTCGCTCCCTGTGTGTGGTTGCCAGATGTAATGACAGTCTTCTATTCATTGACTGACAGTTCTTTCTAGTGTTTCAAAAGAGAAATTAATATAGACCCCGTTGGCTGACTAGCAGAAGACTGTCATCGCATCTGAAAACCAGAAACGGAGCGACGGTTTAGTCGTGCGGCCGTCACATGACGCAGTGAGTGCCCGCCGGCTTAACTGTACTAATAACTTCCTAACGGATAGTAAAGCAGAGGAAGCAATAATGTTTTATCAATGACAGTCTGGAAAGAAAATTCTATTTGGTAGAATGAGTTTTTTAATAAATTTTGTAAATAATAAAAAATACACATTCTCAATAACAGAAAGGTGACAACATACTAATAATATATAAAGTTTGATACATTAAAATTCATAATGTAAATATTTTTTACCAAACGACCTTGAATATACAGATTCATAAATATATAGGTTCTGAACAATAAATAGAAGCTCTCAATTTGACAATTTTGATATATAATATGATATATTTAATTTCTTTTCTAGAAACCTAATAATCAAGAATAAAAGTTAATAATTATTATACAACATAAGCTAACATTATCCACCTCTCTCAACAAATAATTTTAGATTTCTAAGCAGAGAAAAAATTATGTAAGTTGATCTTAAGTCACAATATAACTGGGATACTTGATATTGAAGATAATAAACAGTGAAAGGAGAGAATTAACTAGAAATACAGTATAAGGAAGGAGAGCGAAATTGATATATAATCAGATACACTCACTAAGACATAGGTAGTCCACATTTATATCATCAATTGCTGCCATGCCTGACGTGGAAGTTGATTGGCAAGTCATTCCAAGTACCTGTTTCAAATGTAACAGCAATAGATACTATCTTACTAAATCTCTCGCCGAAAGTTTATTATGGCTTTAGAAATCTTTTAAAAACCAGCTGAAAAACTTTGAACAACTTTCTCTTTTGCAGGAACGTTTCCACAAACTTCTTGCAGAATGTACATTCTGATTTAGTCATGAATTGCGCAAATCAACATACTCTTCAATATGATGGAACCTCGTCAACAATTATTACTCTCTCCACCAAAGCAATCTATACTGTGCCTACTTATCGACAATTCAGTCATTTATTTGATAAATATTTAAACCATATTTTATGATAAAAAAATTCTCTTCTTTGATTAAACACCGCAGTGAACATATAGTTTCTTGACAAAGTGCCGCTCTTGGAACACAGCAGTGGTGTTTATATAATTTATAATAAACGACCTTGTGCGTAATTGATATACGTAATAATTACATAAATATCTCATAAATCATAAATTGTAACACCCAATATTCCACGATTATATGGAAGAAGTGCAAATCTTGAATAAGTACCCAACTTAAATAAGTGCTTAATGGAATAAGCAACTATCACTCTTCAATTAAGCGCCACTTCGAGGCCTTCAAAACCGTTAAAGAAGAGCAGCGGTGTCACTTTAATCAATGTCACAATACTGCAAGTTTTTTTTTTTTTTTAAAATGTCAAATTGATTGTAAATGAAATCACAACGTTCAGGGGTGACGGAATTTAATTTTCTTTTCACTTGTCCCAGGGCAAGTACCTTTGGAAAATTCACTTGTCTGAAAAAAAATAATTTACTTCCCGAATTTCTGCAATACCTAAAAATAGAAACTAAAGTTACACTTACAGTATGAGAAAAATACACTAGTGCACATTATTTACAAGAAACTTTATTCTGGTCAAAATGCTTAGAGCTATTGACAACTGTCAGTTATACAAATTTCAGCATCATATATTATGCCTCAAACTCCAGTGTCGCGCTGCAATAAGGCAGAGCGTGTTTCTGTCCCTGGATAAACATGTGCTCGATGTTCAGCTTCGTATTTATCGGCCCTTGTGATGTCTGTGTTCTCCTCATGTTTACATTCAATGTGGTTGTTATTGCGATTTTGAATGATTGAAAGCTATTGAAGTTTGGATTATTTTACAATACTGTCAAAAAGTGGATTTCAGAGCCTAGGCTTAAGCTGACAATACTTGTTCACGGACAAGTGGGTCCCATAAATTTAGTTGTCTAACAGTAAAAAAACATTTGTCCCAGGCGTCAGGCAAGTGGGTTTGCTCAGGCCTGACATTCTATGTAAAAGTTTTTCTAAAGCATCAATGGAGGAAGTTTGACAAGGCCGGTAATGTCCCAAAAATGTTTGGTTGTGTGTATAAAATCAAAAGAAACCAAGAATTGCATATTTCATGCAATATGACAAGTTTAAATGGGTTGGTATCTAAAGCTGAAACATAATAAAACTTATTTTAACAGGCCTACTACAGTGTTCTCCTGAGTATGGTTTTAGAGAACAAATTAACCAGTAAAAATGAAAATTTACCAGTAAAAATTTTGTTTATTGAAAAATAATTATGATATAATTTTGACTCTCATATATTATTTGTCCTCCTTTACTCTTTAGTATTACAGAGAGGTATAAATTTACCATTTTATAAAATCTAGTACAATAGTGTAAAACTTTAACATTTACAACAAGATAGAGTATCTTGTCACGATGGCGTGTATCTCATTGCTTGGAGTATGCATTATACTTTCTTACTTGAAGTTGATTAGTGGACCTTTCGGATATATAAGTAAAGTTACTTGGATTTGTAGTGCGAATAGTATGATTGGAATCAACATTGCATGAATCATTAGCTTTTTTGCTGATCATCTGTTTTTTTTTTTTTTAGAGTTTTGTGTGAACGGACATACCACCCGTAGATAAAAATTGGATTTTTACCCTATGTTTCTTTTTCAGATTATGGGTCCATGGAGTAGTGTTGACACCAGATACATATAATTTGCTTCATGCTATATTCTATGGTAAGCTCCGGCACTAACAGGCCCTGTGGTTTGGAAAGGATTTCCTTTTTACATCTTAACCGCCAACCTACAGCACAAAACATTACTAGACAGATTATACCGGAAAACCTCTAATAAGTTAACATAAAATTGATTAATATTAATTTCCTGAGAACATGTTTTACCATGTCATCTATTACCAGCAAGTTAATGGTAACGAAAAAAAACCTTTTGGAGTTTCAACTTGGTGATTAATATGCTTTTCAGCTTAGCACTGCACTGTGATCGGTTGTAACAATTGCGACACCCAATCATACCCAATTGCATTGCGAAATCATAGCATTGCCCTGTGATCAGATGTAACAATTGCAAACCCGATCATACCCAATTTAGGAGCTGATCCAGAATTGTGTGAAATAGGGGTAATATTGCGATAATTCGCAAATGCCGGCTTTTGTATAAAAGGGTACTTTCCCTTCAATGCCTGCACAGTACTGACATTCGTTAAACCACCTCAGATCCTGAACGTATTACCGTTATATTACCGTCACTGCCTTAGGCCGGATGCATACGAAAGGTTCCAGTGTAATGCCTGCTTACACAGTGAAGTCTAACTAAACGAAGGTTAAAGTCAGAAACCTCTATTATTAAGACTGCCAATTTTGTAAATTTTGCTTGGACCCTTTCACAGAGAAACAGTAAAATTACCGGAATTCGACCTTCAGCGTGAAAGGACTTAGACTTGCCATAATGCCGGCATGGTTAACACTGGGGTATTTTCTGTGTGAAAGGGGCTATAGAGTACTTGTGTTTTGACGAAGTAAACATGTATCTGAATGCTGTTGATGCTTGACAATTGTGTCCACACACTCTGTATCATCTGTATTACAAAGGAATCGATTAATTGATATAAAAAATAGTTACACAGTGCAATTGGGAGTAACAATTCTGATTACCACAGAATCTAATCACAAGGAATTGCAACTGATTCCATAGGCATCAAGGTCAAAAGACTGAAGACACCCTCTATCGTAGTATAGAGTCACAAACTATGTTTTGACAAAGTAAATGTGTCTGAACGCATTTGACATTTACAGCTTTGTGCACACAGGAATATTACATTTTGGATCAAAAATGATACCACTGATTAATTGATCACAATGACATTTTAATATGAATAGGGTATTAGACTTTTTACTTGACAGTTGAATGTACAATTTGAATTATTTTTAATTTATTATAAAAAAAACAATAACAATCTTATTGTTAAATCTCATACAAATTCTTGCTTTGAGCTATAGCTGCACTTGTCTAATTAATCAATTAATTAAGATCAATAACTTATCTGGTTTTTTTTAAAGTGTGACAAATTTTACAGACATCAGAGCTCCAACTTGCAACAACTTGTTTGTTTTGAATTCATTTAAAATTTATTATGTGATGTTTGTTGCAAAATAAAATAAACGGAAAATACCCTTTAAATACTAGGTCCTCTCTGATTGTCCCCATACAACTTTAGCTATGGAATCCTACTTTATAAAAACAGGAAACTGGACGTTCACAACGTGTAACAATACGGCTTTACTACACAAGGTCACGTCTACTAATTTGTGCACCAGGAGGAGCTTGGTAAGCAATAAATGTTTGTGAATAACAAGGGCCAAATTCCAGCTGAGTTCTAGCCAGTCATAAACTTTTATGGATAATGACAAGGTTGCTGTGAACTGCAGCGGGACACTGTACACCAGTTCAACCTATGAGTGGCATGATTGCAACACTAATCACATCCGTCATATACAGATCCATTACCGTGATCTTAATGCCATCAACATTTGGACAAAAAAATTACATTACAATAATGACAATATATGTATGTATAGATGTGTACTTTTTATTGGCATGATATTTTTAAGTTTAGTCCTTATTTGAGTGCTTCCGTATAAGGATAATATTTAAATCCACCATTTTCAACCAAGGGATCATGGACCTAAAACACTGCTGACAGATATCAATGGCCTGTGCAAATGATTGGATAATAGCAATAAAAATAAAAACAGAATAAAAAGATGATTACTACAATAAAGTTATCAAAACATGATATTTTAAAGAAAAAAAATGTAATTTGTTGTTCCATTAATTACTCATTAAAAAACATGAAACTTTTGTTAGTTTTTCTTTAAAATTTTAATGTTTAATGTTTTAAATTATTTTCATAAATTTGTCTCACATTTTAAAGAAACAAAATTAATTAATTCGTTGTTCCATTAATTACCCATTAAAAAACATTGAACTTTGGTTAGTTTTTCTGTAAGTTTTAAATTATTTTCATAAATTTGTCTTACATTTTTGAAACAGCAAAAAGAAACCCTAAGGCTTAAATTGTATAAATATTCTAAAAACAAAAGTGATATAAAAATATATCCCCGGAAATAAAGGCGAAACAAATATGAGCTAATAATAAACCTGCAAAATATGGCTGCATCATTAAAACAAGAAAATATATTTGTTACAATTGTTATATATTATGCATAATTAAATTAGTATTTTATACCTTTATGAATATGTTCATTACAATAGTTAACTAAAGTTTACTAGTTATTTTTTTATGTTATTTTAAGATAATTAACAATTTATATAAATTAACTACAAACAGTAGCTAAAATGGTTTCCTTATAGAAATAAGTAATAACATATTGAATTCATGGTCACATCTACTAATATTATAAATAATTTGGGTTTTTTTGTATTGGCAACTCTGACAAGAAATGTACTGAATACTGTTGAGAATACTTGCAAAACAAACTCGGAAGTACCTTCCCTGAGTATAAACATAATCTACATAATAAATATATTTGTTCTTTTTTCTACTCCTATCAAAACAAGAAAAATTGAAATTTGAAATCAATTATCTCAGGTTATTTAAATAAACATAAATGTTAAGGACTTAAGAATATATAAATTGGACTTAGAACATGTTTTTGAAGTGTTTTACACTGATGAAAAGCAACAATTACGAAATTTCCAGTTCTTATGGAGAGTTATTTGTCAAATTTTGAAGTTTTACTTCACAATTTGGGTGAAAAGTTGTTTCATGCTTTCTCATGTTTATGCTCAAGTTTATAAGTGCTGGAAAATCAGCTTTGTGTCATGCATTTTTAAAACTTGTCAAGTTAATTTAATTGAGACAAATGATAATAAATTTATATTTTATACTTTAAAAAATCAGCCACTGTATTTTGCCTCAGTGGTTAATAAAACGTATAATACTGTTAATATACTCTTAAATAGTGTATTGTGTATGATTACATTCAAATTAATCAATCAATAATTCTAAACACGTAGAAGATATGATGCATTTAATATTAAATTAAAGTTGATTATTATTACGGAGTAAAACACTTTCAAAGGATGACATATAGATATTCGCCATACTTAAAATGGTAATAGTTGATATCTAGGTTAATTGGAATATTATTACAAACTTATTAATTCAAATTGCGACAACAAATTCTCTATAAAAGAGAGTAATTGTAAACTATATTGAATTATTAAAACCGAAATAAAAATAATACTATATACTGAAACCCATGAATGAAATATATAGTAATAAAAGAAAAAGTATATAAATATATATTGAGTAGTTTGCACTTCACTGCTCCATTAACTTGCATACTTAAATGTCCCACCCTATATAAAATGTTCAAAAATCTTCAACAAATGACTTAAGTTCACTGACCTGGTCTTCCCATACATCCAAAATCGCATAATGAATCCACAAACATCGGTATCTGATGTCAATACGTATCACAGTTTATTCCTACAAAGAGAACTCATTTATTCCTTCCAATTGACTGACCGTGGCAACAAAAAGCAACCAACACCAAAGAGCTGAAGAATCTACACTTGTTCAACCGCCATTCTTCTATGAACTCATTCAAATAGTCCACAAGAGTCTAGACTTCTACGCACTCGCAAAACGCTCCTCTTATCATATTAGCCCAAATGCATACATTAACCTAGAAAAGTGACCTAATTGCATGTCTTCATACAGCTAGCAGTACTCTCCGATTACGTTCTTAAGGGAAAACACATGCTACTTTGTGTTGTTCTTTAGCTTGCTTGGTCAATAAAAACCTACACAACAACTATGGACATATACTCAGCGTACTGATTTTCTTGCAGATTCTTTTCTCTATGAATATATTAGTCTTTTTTTTATAATAATTTACAATCATTATTTGCCATCTGTTTCTTGTGTTATCATTTCCTATGGTAACAATTTGATTGATATTTGCCATTCATTTTCTTCGATTGATAGGAAAGAAAACCTGATAAAACTGGGACTCTAACTCACCTACAAATAATGAAGAGACTTTACGATTCAATCATATAAGAAATTCTAATCGAGATGTCACTAATTGATATTGATATTCATGTTAAATACTACCATAAAGAATCTAAACTACATTATCACCAGGTGGCAAAATTAAATTAAATTCTAATATTCAAAGAAACATATAATAATGAAATATCTGGCTTAATTTAAACTCACATTTCTTTTATTAGAATCATTACCTATTATTTAAAAATCAATCAATTTTCATTTTACTATATTGCTAACTTGATTGACTGAAACACACAATTCAAGACTAGTCTGAAGTACCAATACGCCTACATTTCAAATACAAATATGCTTTATTTAAAAAAAAAAATGTTACGCTACTTTTCACTAACGTTAGCTTTTGCCCCTCTATAGATAAACACCAGGTTGGTCAATTAATTCCCATTTTATCACCGATGAGTATTTTTCAAAAAAGAGTGCATTTGTCTTACATCTTGGAATAACATTGACTTGTTCTATAAACAACAAAAACATCACAAAAATAAGCAATTTTATTGATGTTATTTGTTTTTTGTACCTCCTTGTTTTTTAAAGATAAAATTATTTTTATGTTTAATATTCATATTTCCAGGCTGTCATGTTAGAATAACAATGCATATTACATGAACAATTCTAAATTGACAGTAAATTTAATTTTTGAGAAGACAAATAAAAGGGTAAATTTCTTTAACATTTATCTCTGAAACTAACATGCACATTTTTCTTATAAGACCACATTTTGTAAGAACAATGAAGCTAAAATTGGTCACAAATTAAGAACAAAATGAGGCTGAGAAAAAGTTAAAATGAAGAAACCAAGTTCATCACATACTGATCATCACATCAGGAAAGGGAACAAAATACCCAGCCAAACGTTTGCAGAAATGTGAGGTGTCACCACAAAATGAGTCTTGTCCAAAAAAACAAAATCAAAATTTTATTTAGTTATTGTTATATTCAGATATGTTTTATGTTTGAATTAGGTTCTAAGGTTGAATATAACCAGAGAAATATAATTTTGAAATATACATACCTGAAAACACACCCTAGAGAATATTGACTTTAAAGATAAACAACTGTTTCCTGCCTGTTTTTCCATTGATTTTGAAAAACAGCCTTTAAAAATTTAGTTTGAAAACATGTTCATTGTAATTAACAATAAGATATTTGTAATTATAAAATTTAAGCAATAAACTATTCAAAAAGTTTACTGGTTCTTATAAAAAAAATGTGTATTTTATATATTATATTGATTGCTTAATAAGTGTTTAATTTTTGGGTTAAGTTCTGATAATCATTCCTCATTAGTTGTTATAGAGCAGGACAACTGTAAACAACTTGGAATAAAACAAATTAACAAATAGAATGACAAATAAATACAGACACACCAGGTAGAATATCTATGACATAAAAATGGGCTAGGTCGAAATGAACATGGTGGAATGAAACTTCAGATATGCGTTGTTATTTAGGGTGAGGTCATTGAATGTGAGGTAGGTAATGTCATTATTAGATTGCCACTGGCTGACATGGATTGTCACCACACATGTTGTCATGGAAACATTTATAGTCACATGAAGTAGATAGAGTTAAAAGGATGTTTATAATGGGAAGATGAAATCTAGAATGATGGACAGTGAGACGTCATGACAATGAATTGATCTGTCTGCTGAATACTAAAAAGAGGATTTTACTGAATTTGTTTTAGATAATAATATTTAATTAATCTATAAAGAGGTATTATTAATTTATGGTAAAACTGACAATTTTAACAATAGATATAAATATTAGAAATGTTTATACAGTATTTAATTTCAGAACTTAAAAATGATAGACATATTCTCATATTTAGAAAAATTCTGATTGTCAAAGTATATGGATAATTAGTAGGTTGGGGATTGTGTGAAATTATTCCATCACAACAGTGTTTAAGAGACTAATGTTTCTGAATATGTTAATAATAATCACAACGATGATGATACAAAAGCACAAGATACAATTTAATCAAACAGTTAAAGAAGGCGGCCAAAATGTGATGAGAAATATAGAACGGTGCCGAATCAAGATTCACAAATCAAAAAGTTACGAGCACAGCAAAAAGATTCTGTTATTTAATGATTTTAGTCAGAAACAGGCACTTGTAATTTTTCGTATTCAAAAGTGGAACTGAATACAAACCAGTATTTCATTGGAACATTTACGAGCAAATTTGATGTTAACAAAATAACACATTGCCGTTATTATATGGCAAGCGTTGATAATATGTTTAATCCAGTTAATGATTTTCAAGCAGATTTCATTTCAGTTCACCTATTTTATTACTCTTTGCGTTCTATATCAGTAGAAATTTTCACACAAATCTGTACATAAAAATATTTTACATTAGTTTATCACATGATCCGATTATTTTACTTTTAGCCTACTTTAACTAGTACTTTTTATTCATGTTCAAATGTATTGTCTAAAAAAAACAGTATTGTATACTTAAATTTTCTTTATCAACATCTTTTCAAATAAATTAGTATTTAAAGGTTCATTTCTTTCAGCATTTTTCAAATTCATCCACAAGTTACTTTTTTTTAAAGTTTTTTTTTAACATATTTAACATGGCTCATGAGTTATCAGCATACTTATAGAGTTCTATTCTCGGGTAGAAAAAGATAAAAACTAATTTAACTCAGTTAGCCTGGCAGTGGCGGCGCCAGGAAATACCCGACAGCAGAAAAATCCCCCCGACATGGGGGCACGGGTCCCCGATGAGTTGGGCAAGTATAATTTTGAGATGGGCGTGTTCCAGGTTTTCAGATAGCGAGCAAAGAAAAAAATATGTTATATGCCGTGTTTTGTTTTTGTGGGAGAGGGGGGGGGGGGGCTGTAGCCCCCTCCTAGCCTAGCCTTTAGCCTTTTAAGTAAATTTTAACCAATTTTTAATATGTTTCAACAACTTTTGAATGACATTTTACATACAGATTTTTTTTGCCATGTTTATACTTTTAACTCGAAAAGTACACAACCAGAATTTCTTTGTAAATTGATATATTTGATGAAGACGAATAAAATTTCTTGAATCTTGAGCTCATTGTTGGTTTTAGAATATTTAAAATAGAAACAAGTAGATCCAACAATAAGACACGGAAAGCTACACACAGTAGCTGTAGCTGGTCAGTGTCACCAACTATTCGTGCACTGCATGCCATCACTTTATTTAGCCAACAAAACCGGGCTAGTATTCCTATTCTACAACCGCCTATACAAGGCGACTGAAGATTAGAGTGCGGCTACTGATCCAAAACTATACAAGCAAGATCAGTGATCGAATGAATTTGCTCTGTGTCCTGTTTGCTTTTATACTATTAACATTATCTGCTATGCAAATTTCAATTTTCTGCTACTACGCCTGAGGCGAAAGTCGCTGAGTGTAGTAGCCTTGAGGTGTTATTCGCAATTTGCATACGGTAACTCCAGAAACAAAAAATAATATATTGTATACAGTTTTAACAAGTAAGCATTTAACAGTGTATTTATAATATATATACATTTTATTTCAATTTTAATGTTAATGTATTACCAGTTGAGGATTGTTTCATATCTTTTAGATATTTAAAGTAACACCCATTCAATGCTGGTTATCAGAAATTAGATATGGAAAGAACAAAACGCAAATAGTCACAAACGTACATAACAAGACCGACAGACAGACAGACATTTTTCAAAAAGCTGTTTATGGATTCCCTTTCCATGTCTAAAAACAAAAAGGATTCGTCCACTTTATTTTTAGAGTTCACCCAAACAACCAAATTCTGCTATTATTTTAAATTTGTTTATGTTCTGATGTAATAAAGTAACATTAATATGGCTGATCAGTATTATATTTATAAATAATAATAGGATATATTTAAATTCTATTTAATTTTTGATGTGGGAATTTTGGAGCAATGGGTCTTTAAAATTTAATTCCGTAACTAGTAAGGTGACAATATAACATTTAATTTAAAGATTAATATATTTAACATTTAGAAAGAGAATTGAAGTTACTATTCACATAAACAATGATATAGTCGTTGGGGATGAAGTAAATCGAAATGTAATATATGATTATGTATTATAAATAGTTTTTAAATCTATTTTATTAATTTGTTTTGCGAAATGAGCTGTTACAAAGCAGAACACATTTATGCACGCACTTGTTCTCCGCTTATTTCTTTGCCATTAATTCTGACCTGGTAGTCGTTGTCATCTACTATAATCTAGCCAGCAATAATACGAGCAAATACCAACTCCCAGATCAAGCAGTAAACAAGAACGAAGATATAGGACAAGTCAAATACAAACTCCACTAGATTATCATTTAACTAGAAGCAATCTTCAATCGAACAGGCAGCCAATGCTGCCCGATCAACCAATACTGGCCTGACCTCGAAAAAACATCATGTGCACAGCCAAGAAAAAAATAAACTGAAGGGTCAACGACATTATGATGACCGTGCAAGCTTGATGAGTTTTTTCATTAAGCGCATATGCATTGCCACTTAATGACCCAAAGTAATCGCCAATCGCGGTGCAAGTGCACCACAGGGTCTGGCCTATGGATGACCCATCCTACACATTACTGCAGCACATGCTTTTGAGACATCTAGGCCTCTTAACTAGAAATCGTTGCGGTCGGATTAAAGACATCTAAGTTTAGAATAATGCAATATAGCCAGTAATAAAGTAATCAAGTTTTTGGGATAAATCTATTATGATTGCGAGAAACACATTCCAGAATTGTCATGTAGGACATTCACATTTGAGCCATGAGACATATTACATGGCGGATATTAAGGCAATAGATTGATGTATAATGGATTTAACAACATAGATACCTCAATATACCTCAATTCTAAGGGATATAGGGCTATACTCTGTATAATTTATTATATCAATTACTGGTATCAAATTACTCAATGATGATTCATACATTTTTTTAAAGAAAGTTTGTAATATATATTTAATTTTCTATTTTTTCATATGTAAATATAATTGCTTTGTTTTTTTGTATGTTGATTTTATCATGGTGTATGATGTTTCAATGGTGTTGATTTATATTTAAGTCTTATTTTGTAAAGTTCTCACTTTAAACAAAGATTGTTATAGTTCTTGGAATTATCTACCAAAAAAATGAATTGGACATTAATGTAAATATAATTTGTATTGGTCGGTTTTTGAGCCGTCCGGAGCCAAATGTTCAAATCCTATGCAACATTTTAATTTGGAATTTTTAATTCCAACTTAACCAAACCACTAATGCATTTTAAACACAATCTTTATGTTTTCATTTTGGGTAGCTTTTTTCTCATTAAACTCTGAATTTGGCAAATCAATTTAAAGCTAAATTATTGTTAAGCAATTATATTGGTGTAAACAAAACAATGATTTATATCACCGTAACAAAGGGAGTAAAATATATTGTCTTTTTTTTTTTGTAGTTTTTCACTTTGGAATAAAATCAGTTTGTGAAATGTCGAATTAAAATGTATCTTAAAATTGTACAAAACTAATTCAGATAAATATAATAAATTCTAGTTATAAAAACATTTGCCAAATGTACTTAAATGGTTAAAATAT
>JAOTQE010053739.1:0-20406 GCA_025631205.1 Nesometra sesokonis
CAAGCATCACGGAGACCTTACTAAGCGTCACGGCCGTACCTTAAGCGTCACGGTAGTCTTTCCAAGCGTCACGGTACCGTGACTCTTCAAGGGCCTGGGGAGAACACTGAAATCCTTTGTTAAAAATATTTGCGTATACTACATGCACCCTCTTCCGTTTACTTATCAATTTTGAAATATTTGTAACATTAAAACAAAAAAAAATCTCCTACAATTGATGTACCCTCTATATTTTAACCTTTTTTTATAATTTTTTTTTTGAATTTACTGAAAAATGTTAATTTGTATTTATTTTGTTATAAAATGATAAAAATGATCCAAACTTTTGATATTTTTATTCACCGTTAGCATCATGATCCAGTGTAAAAACCTGATTCTAAGGAATTTCGTGGTAAAAAGAAGCTTTACTTTACAGATTTGATAAAAAAAATCCAAAACGGCTGTTACAACGTCATATGACATTATGATTATGAAAACTAACCATTATTTCATCTTTTCTCATAAGCCAACCAACATCTTGCTCACCCCAATATAAAGATCAATCTGGACTATCAAATTTAATTGACAAAAAACTGTGATGACACCCATATATGGTGATGATATATATATGTTCATGGTGTGACATCATGATGACCATAGGCATATCAACATTTTTTGTCAAAGAAAATTTGATAGTATGGATTAGTCTTTTTTTGGCCATTTATTTCTAAATAAACTATTTTTCTTACAAACATGTCCCGCACAGAGGTGGGATTAACCAGCTTTCCAAACACACGACGCGGGACTGTAGGACGTGCAGCAGAGCGTGAAGCAATGACTATTCGTTTGGTCTCTCTACGGTGCGATGGGCTTCAGCTGATTTGGCGTTGCCCCGTGTACGCGGCCGCGTTGAGCATTGTTAGGCTGAAAATGAGAGGGTTTTGAACTTGTTTTGAGTCATAAATTCAATTTAGACTACGTATTTCATTTAGGCCAAGTTAAAGATTGTTTTGTTTTCACAAGTCTGTAAATAAAAAGATTACAATTATAATTTTAGCAATCGGTGTTTCACATACCGTCCAGCTAGCTATGAATAGACCTAGCCTAGCTGGGCTATAGTACAATCCAACTATCGCCCTACAGTAGACACAACATTCTAGCTCACAAACTACTAGACTAGCCCCTGAAATATGAATACATTTCATATAATTATAGGTCTTAATAGAAACAAGGTATAGCATTATCTTTATTTTTATTGATTGTGCCAGAAACAAGGTCTTATACCTCCATGGAAAGGTAAGATCGAGGCTCGTAAAATCGAAACAGCTTTATATTCGAGACGTGGAATGCAGTACAACGGCCTTCATAGTTGACTGACTTCCCCGTCCCACCTCACCGCGTCATCATTTCGAAAAAACTTCATACTAACACTGTGCAGTGAAAGCGTTAAGTTTTTACATTTTGACTAACTTCTAATTTTGGTAACACAAGTAATTTCGTTACATTCATCATGAGTTTTGTGACTACGGTAGTGATCTTTAACATGGTTTTTAACAGGTTTTTGTTGTCCCAAATGTGATCTACTAAGTGTCCCCTGTTAAAGTCTTTATATTTTTAAAATCCAGTGTGATTGCTCGATTAGACTATTACTACTTTCTTCTTAGAAAGCATTCCATTGATAAGGCCTAGATTATAGATCATGTGTAAAAAAAAAATTGTTGCAATCCAGGGTTTCTAATCACGGTCAATGGAGATGGTCAGCCCATGTTTAAACTCCGAATCCCAAGGTCTGAAGGCAAAACAAAACAAATTGTCATCCGCCTACAGTACCACAACTTGTGGTAAAATGTGTTTTTATTTATAAAAAGTACAGTATATCACGTGATAGGCCTACAATAAAATTTACTATGTGGCAGAGCCATGGCCAAAGAAGACATAATTCTCAAAATTGGCTTTCAACAAATAGGCACAAATTAATGATACTTTTTTCAAATTTTATTTTATTTAAAAAATGTCAAGTTTAAATATAACTTTCATACTACATTAACCATTTTCAGATGATCACAAAATGTTCAAAAATGCAATTTAAAATGACCCAGCTTAGTCAGTGTAGAGGCCTGAAAAGCAATTTTCAAATTTGAAATGTTGAAACTTTGACTGTTCGTAACATCGCAAGAATACATAGTATGAAGCTTTTAAGATGTTGAATATAATAGTTTTATTGTCAATTGATAACTCAGTTTTAAATTTTTCGACTTATGCCTCCTTAGTTTAGTTTATTGAATACTTCAAGACTGTTTACTATTATTATTAATCTTTCAAAATAATAATTGTTGGTTCTGTGTGGTTCGTTCCACTTCCTTTTATTGCTAGGACCTTGATTCTTGGGAACTGCCCACACTCTGTCAGGATCAAAACAATTTTAATAGTTAAAATTGGTTGAAAAATATCGCTTATAAGGAAACCCATATTAAACAAGGTCAAATAATTTGACTAGCTCACGTTTATAAGAAGTTTGTTTCAAGTTGAATGGTCAACTTTACAATTTTGAGATAGGTTATTGTCTAGTTATTTTATATTTAATTTTCATTTAGACCTGAAAAAAGCTTTATGTTGCACAAGCCCAACAAATCAAAAACCCAAAAATTTGCAGGGTCTGTTTTTTTTATTTTACATACTCAATATTGTTGAACTTGAAATTTTGTTCTTTTTAAAAATATTTATAGTGTAAGGATAATTTCATTTTCTTGGCTGTCCTCATGGTTATACCATTTTTTGCTGTCCCAATTTTTATTGATCATTTATTATTAAAAGAATACATGCTTTAATATTAATAATAATAATAATTTGTGACCTTTATATAGTGCTTAATTCCAAGGTCTCTAAGCGCTTCACAATTATTACCCCCAGTCATTGGAACAAACACCTATGGAAGACAATCCATTTCATAATATTGCAGCTATAATCAGCACATGGAATTTGTACCTTCAAGGACCCACTTATACTCCTGGGTGAAGAGAGGTAACATAGATAAATTGTCCTGCCTAAGAAACACAAACAGCCAACCTGATTGTGAGTTATCCACCTAGCATAACATTGCTGCTTTAGATTTTTAACTCTTGAGCCATTGGAATACCCAAAGCAGTTTGCAACCTAAGGTAGACATTGGTGAGAAAACCCAAGAAACCTGAATTTGTAATCCAATCGTGCTTTGATAACTGATACATATTTCCTTTCTTTATACATTCTTCTCAAATGTCAGATACAAATAAAGAGATTTACAAACGATAACAATAGCCTACTACCACTACTTTGTCTATGAAGCGATTTGTTTATTCAGCAATCTGTAATCTATTTCTAGATCTGTTGAAACGTGTGATAATTCTTATTTCATTAATTTCTAAGTGGGATATGTATATGGTTTATTTTTATTGTCTGGAGCCTACAGTTTTATTGTTTTGACACTTTAGTCTTATGATCTGCCGGGGCGAGTAGACAACCCGGCTCGTGGGACAGTTGTCTAAAAATGCCGACAATGAATCTGTTATGCTAAAGTGTGTAAACTGTCACACATGACATAATGATGTTTAGTTATATTTTCCGGTGATTAAATGGAAATTTTTTCATTGATTTGCCAACTTTCAACCGAGTGGAACCATTTGAATATACACATGTTTTTAATTTTTTTTTATAAAAATGAGTAAAATATTGTCTAGGCTCAGTGTTCCTATGTTTTTTAGCCAATTTCAAGCTCAAAATGTTCTTTGTTCTTATTTGACATATTTTTACCTTAATTACTACTGTATTTTAGGGTGGCCTACACTTTGCTGTGTAAGGAGTCTATTATGTGACTAGCTTGTTTGACATGGAAATCATGTATAGTACAATATTTCAGCTACCTATATTCTGTTGTTCCCTGGTAACTTCTGATTACTATACATTACATCTGATGACAGTAATGAAGTTGATATAACCCTTTGAAAACAGTATGTGATGAGCTTGATTTTTTTAAAGTTCTCGTTAATAAAAAAAACCCTCATTTGATTAGTCTCACTCAGTTTTTTCTTAGTTTGTTCTTTATTTTTTGAGCAATTTCAGGCTCATTGTTTTTATATATATAGTGTGTTCAGAAAAAAGACTCTTCCAATTGTAAAAAAGGACTTTGTATATATAGTAAATCTTGGTTGACACACAAAAATGGTTGGGTGACACAGACTGAGAAACTCCTCCGACTTTAGCCCACCATGACTGTGGCGAAGACTATAACAATTGAAAAGTTGAAAATATTGAACCCTGGATGCCTGGAAATGGAACTCTCAGACTTACAATAACTTCCAAGAAAGAACACCTCCAAATTTTTTATCCGATCCAGACGCTGGTGATTTGGATCCGCTCCAACTCTTTGGATGAGTGAGTATTGAGAATGACTGCTGAAAGATGCCTATCCCAAAGGGACTTAATCACCTGAAAAAATAGTAGTGCAGTAAAAATAAATAAACTGATAATTAATTCTCCAAAATACAGATTATGCTGTGTTTCCACGAGGCGGGTGCTTACGCGGACATGGGAGCAGGTGACCTGTTTCCACAAAGCAGAAAGAGGTAGGCACAAGTGTTGAGCCTATGATCATTGCTTCCTGTGCATTTCTTTTCACACCACGTCGTCAAAATGGTTGATCCTGGTGTTGTACTATCATTGACGGTTTGCCCTCTTGATAACCAGGATTGGGAACCATAGTGACTACGACTGCTACTGACCTCGTTGTATACACAGTACACAATTAGCTATACAACTATGTGCAATTCAACAAGTGGACACATGCGATTAGCCTATTCTTCAGCGTAGGCTACTTTGCTTCAATTACTGAAAGCTCATGTGGTAACGGGAAAATTCCCAAAAATGTGACACGAGCACTCACGGGCAGCTCGCTACATGAGTGATTTGAGAAAATCGCATCTGTGCCCGCCAGCCTCCGGCGCCTACCCGTGCCCGCGAGTCTGCCTCGTGGAAACAGCTTTTGTAATAATCATTACCATCTGTCATTTTTTCCTCTTCAGATAAGAATCCAGATCATTCTCCTACTTTTACCTTTACCCTTT
This sequence comes from Nesometra sesokonis, assembly GCA_025631205.1. Taxonomy (NCBI): domain Eukaryota; kingdom Metazoa; phylum Echinodermata; class Crinoidea; order Comatulida; family Antedonidae; genus Nesometra; species Nesometra sesokonis. Next base: position 5,079 of record JAOTQE010053739.1, read on the forward strand.
ATTTTAACATTTCATTTATCTTGCTGATGAGTAATTTGTTCATATTTCATGAATGGATAATCTATTTGGTTACCATTACCTATGGACATAAGACACCCTGTATAAAAATAACTCCATCATAAGTCTTTAATCTGGATAAAATGGCAGCAAATTGGTCATCAAAGTTAAGTGGGATACTCATTGCGGTTTTGATTCAAATTGTACTGGACAGGCAAAAATAGGAAATTAATACATAAGTATCCAAGTTTGAAATATTAAGTATCATCCTCTTAGATAATGTGTCTAAAACTAACACCCTTAGGGTATTAGGTCTTTGATTTCACCTGACCACTAAACCCTGGTATTTCAAACCTCTTTAGAGTGGTTACAGGGAATTTTTATTCCCTGCAGTAAAACACATAGACCTATATATAGCAAGGCATGTAATAAGGTCTGGTCAATGCTAGCCCGAGACAGCATCAACCCCTGGTTGTGGGTTACACCCTGAGAAGAAGTGCCCTACACCCACAGGCCTATTGTCCAAATACAGTCAACATGTCCTGGTCAATTGAATGCATGGTTGGATCTCTTTGGATTAATTTCATTTTAGGAGATTACCCTGACCACTAATTAAAGCTTTGAAAAGTCACACGCGATTATCAAAACGAACAGTTCTGTTTTTCCATGTTTCTTGAATTCTTTCCACATCGATCTAGTGTTACTTTACACTGCACAAGCAGCTTAAGTAAACTCCACTGCCCTGAGGTAGTTATTCTATTGGGAAATAGCGCTTACCTAGTACTTAACAAAGTTACGGACTTTGTTGTTGCAGAATGTATGATCAAGTGGTCCTAATTAATTATCATAATTGATTAACAATACAATTAGGTATAATTTTGATCTTATTAGAAAATTATGAATGTTCAAGTTCATCAAAACATCTTTGATAGGTACCAAATGTACAAATTTGACCTTTTCTAAACCAAACATTTGAATAGTCAACCAGCTTCTGGTACTGAAAACATTAAATTGAGAATATTTTCCATTTTAATTTTTGATTTTTCGGTCCGTGTGACCTTAGTGGCTCACTCATTTCTTGTTGTTGGTGTTGTTGCGACCATAACTTTAAAAGCATCTAGCATCACCAGTTTTGAACGGACGTGCATGAAATTTTATACATATAAATTACACATAATTTCCAACAAATGTTCACCACCCTTTTTTCAAGTTACACCCCAAGGTGTCCCCTACACCTACAAGAACAAAAATGCGTTTCATCAAGTAGTGTAAAATACTATTACTTTCAAAAAGTGCATGTGTAGCTCGGTCTGTTAAGACATCATTTAACATGATCGTTCTACAAAAGTGAAGGTTGTGAGTTCGATTCCCACTGTGGGCAACAAAATGATTAATTTTTTTTTTCCTTACATCATATTTTTAAAATCTTATCCTATCTATGTTTAGACAAAATTAGTGTGTACATAATGAACACACTAATTGTTTTTAGCTAATTTTCTCTTCCAACTGCCTTGTCAAAACTACAAACAAATTTTAATATGCCGTATCCCACTAGTGGTAAATAATAATGGAAGAATGCTTTTACAACCCGAAATCACAGTGGAAGTGCGGACCTGGTGATCGGTCTCTGTTGTTTTATTTTGTGTTGGTGAGTGCACTAATACACCCTAAAAAGTCCAAAGTTGACTTATTTCCAGTGGGGTCCTTTTGTTGGCTTTATTGGGTAATGCCCTGGAGTACAACCCAAACTTCTTCCAAAGAGTGCACACATTTTTTTAAGAACATACTTTATAAGAACAATGAGGCTCAAATTGAGAATAAAACTTAAGAATAAACTGAGGCTGAGAATTGTGGTATAGATTTAAAAATAAAAATTCTGTGCAAGCATTGGATCCTGATGAAGAAAACATGGTAAACTCTGATGGTACACAAAATGTGACATGTTGTTTTGTGACTTAATGTTTGTTAATCTAGAGTAACCAGCCCTATGAACTTATCAAAATGATCACAATCCAGCCTTAAGTAATGTTGTCACATAGGGTGAGGTGAGAAAACCTAAGGCTTGTTTGCAAGCAGGCTAGAACGTGCAACTAACAGAATCATCCAGTCACGAAAAGCAAACACACCCCCATAGTCCCCAAATGCTGGCCAATGGGTCATGGCCAACACAGTTATGGAGTACCTGCATTGATAAATATAGTCATACATTATGTTTGATCTACTCAAATTTAATCTGTATTTAGTTACAAAACTCTCACACAATTCTATTTGGCAGAGGTTTATGCTAGTAAGTGCTAAAGTTTATTTTGGTGTAATTATAGTGAGATCATCAGTGTGACTTGAAAACCTTCTCTGAGATTATTATTTATCAAACTTAATTTCTATAAACTTATTCTTTTCCTAAAAAATGAATTTTGCTTTATTTTTATGACATTGAATTTGTTTCATAGGTATGTTGTTTATCCTAATTACTTGGGGTAACAATTTGAAATTTTTAGAGGTTGTGGAAATAACCACTATACTTAAAAAAAAAATGGCTTATACAGGAAAAACAAACCTGTTTGTTACAAACTTGATAATTGGATTATAGTCTTTAATGTTGTTTTCTTTATTTTACTACCAGTTTAAGAAATAGGTCAACAAATACTTTTAAAATGACCTACATAAAATTGCAATCGATTTATATTTTAATTTAAAAGAAATAAAGTAGGCTACCAACAATTTGAAAATCAGAACTTTGGGAAAAGGGCGTTAAGGTAGAAACACGGCTAAATGTATTTAATTCAAGCTTGTTTCAATCTTGCTGATCAATATCATAACTTACTCATTCAAGCTTGTATGATATGCTTTGCTTCAGAGATTATTCTTTCAGCCCATTTTGTGAAAGTTAGTTAACGTCCAATTAATTCGGAAATGGAACATGCCAATACAAACATCTCATTGTAAAGAAAACGATTTTAATCAAAATTAAGCTTCATGGGTTTTGATCTCGAAAAAGACGACTTTGAAATCCTTTGTATGTTTACTTGTTGGGTACATTTCTGTGTGGATTGCCAGGTTTTGCTTAATGTATTTCCATTAGTGAGGAACCAAAAACATAAGAATTTAATTATATTTATTAGTTACTCCATGGAATGGATTCAAGAAGCCATTAAATTTCTTCTTGTTTTTCTCTTCTTGTCCTTCTTGTGCATGAACCCAGGCCTCACCTTCTAAAAATTGCAGGTATGCTACAAATCCATCTCCTCAACACATTCAGATGTGCTGTAGGTATGCTGTTTGTTTCTTGGTGTGTAGAATTTACAAATTTTTGGATGTACTTTGAATGGCACACCTCAAGGGCATTTTAGGTGAGTGTTAAGTGAGTGATCACTCTCCCTCACCTCAAAAGGCAAGGCCTCTAAACCGTGAGTTTCAATGAAACATGCATGTTATCCTTCAATGAATTTGACTGCGAAAATGACCTGCCATAACAGGAATCGAACCCACAACCTTTGCATTGGTAGGTCCTGTTTAACGATGTTTAACCAATTGAACCATGCATGTGAATGATGATACTAATCATATTGAACAATACTTAATAAAACATGCGTGTACTGCTTCGATGAATTTGACAAAAAAATGCCCTACCATAAGAAAATGCAATAAAATTTTGTTTACTTTATTTGCCATTAAGCCCTGTTTCTACTTGGCCTAATGTATGATGATAATCAGGGATGTAGTTAAAAAAATCCAAGGGTGGGTGGAAGCAATGTAAGGGTGGGTGGTAAAAGGATTAAAAACAATAATTTTACATTTTTCATATGGTTAGGATGGGTGGCAGGTTGGAATTAGGCTGGGTGGAAGGCCTTAAAGGGCAGGTTCACCCAAAAAATTACTATTCATTATATGTTTTAGTTAATCATAAAAGTATATTCAGCCCTATTTGAGAATTTTTAGGATTTTTTTTCCCCTTGAGTCTCATATATTGAAAAATATAATAAAAATAAACGCTAGATTTTAACCCTATTCTTTTACACACAAAATAGCAAAGTGGGTATTTTTTTATTATCAAATAAAAATGGCCACTTTACACTATATAAAAAGATCAGAAATGAACAATTTTGGTTAAAACACACAAGAATAGTATTTTTCTATATATTTTTAGAATGACCATTGATTTTTCACAATTTATTTAAAATATCCCTGTTTCAGACAATTTGTATGTAAAAGAATAGGAATTCTATCTTTTAATTTGAACTATCCCCCCACTTAGCAATTTTCGTCTTTTTCACCAATAATTACGATAGGTAAAACGAATTGTAAAAATTCAGAAACAGGGCTGAATATACTTTTTATGATAAACTAAATCATATAAGGAAGATAATTTTTTGGGTTAACCTACCCTTTAAAGTAAGCTTTAGGGTGGGTAGCACATTTTTAGGGTTGGTGGCCCTGCACACCTCCGCCCAGCATATTTACATCCCTGGATAATGATCAATGATCAATGGATATAAAAAGTTGTGCTAAGGAGTAAGGAGTGAAAATAAACAATGAGCGGCAAAATTGTGTCCCAATCACTGTTATTTATTTTTCATTGACACAATTTTTACTTGTCTATTGTATATTCTTACTGGTAAAATTGGTGGCTAAATTTGGCAATCGCAATGGATATAAAACAGAGAATATTTTACCAAGATTCACTGGTAAAAATTTCAATTGGTAAATCTTACCGTTGTTCGCACTTAGATTATTTTTCATGGTTAGTTTTACAATAAGCTGTGGTGAAACCTGTAAAATAAACCATACTACTCAAGGTCAAGGTCAAGGTCATGGATTGCCCAAGTGACCAATCATTAAGTAGCATGACTTATACCCCTTTTACTCTGCAAAACGAAAAACAATTCCGGGACGACCCCAAAACGATTGCGGAACAAGTTTCCGTTTACACTGGATCAGTTATTGCGGAATGAATTCCATTGAACCACTGCGAATCCGTTTACACTGCTCTAACCACCGAGTCGCAATTGTTCAGCAATTTGTTTACATAATAGCACCCCCAAATACATAGTTAAGGGATCTGCTGTTTATCAAGTTGTTAATGGTACTTCAAACTTACACAGATTACATGTAAAATTACACATGATTTTCAATTAAATAGTATACTACTACCATATATATTATAAAACTAACATACAAATAAATTAATTTTATATTAAATATAATGTTGAGTAAAATTTATTGCCTAGTGAAAAAGGATGTTAAACCACTCGTTCCGGAAGTGATTGAAGCTGAATGCATTCCGCTTCGATGTTGCAGGACAGTTCCGGGACGCTTCACCTCGCAATTGCCTTTTTACGCTGTTTACACTGCAAATCGATTCCGCAATTATTCGTCCCGGGACGCACAATTGCGGGACGATTCCACAATTGTGTTGGCAGTGTAAAAGGGGTATTGGTAAGTTTACCTCCGTTTACCTTGAGTCGCTCTGTCCGCATTGCTCTCCGGGTTGGTTAAACTTGCTTGGTAAGTTTCACTGAGCAGGTTTCACTCCGGAAAACTAACCAGCAGACAGGGTTAGTTTTACGGAGTCAGATTTTCTAGGCTGTACGCAATTGGGAGTTTTTCCGGTCAATCTAACTGGATAGTCTGTTAGTGTTACCAAAATGAGGCATAAGACAGTACTCGGGAGAAAATTGCAGTCGCAAGGAAAGTCTGATGAATCGGTAGAAATGAGGCTTAAGACAGTACTCAGAAGAAAATTGCAGTAGGATGGAAAGTCTGATGAATCAATAGATATAGAGGATTATAGGTCATATTAATAAGTTGAGGTAGTAAGACCAAACTGGTTATTGACAACCTCCTAGGGAGTTCTAGGCATAGATAATTACTCATCAATCAAGGTGCAATCTCCTTGCTCATCCTGATAAGAATCTAGCTTTGATTAAAGAATTCCATTCAGATGGTTTGCAGGCTTACACTACAGTTAAAGGGCTTACAATTTCCCTGTTGAAGAATATTTTATCATGCAGAGTTGTGGAAAGACGGCAATATTATAGATTTGCCATTATAAAGACAGACGTTCCAACCTCTGAGGTCTAAAATTCGGGAGATTTTTTCAAAGTGCGCCCTCTATTTTAAAATACTGCGCCTTCTGCTGCATTTTATGAAGGAAAGGGCTGAAAAAACAGGCCAGCAAGGGGTTAACTAGCACCAATTAGAATGATGTACGCAATTATTTATGTAAAAAGTACTGTATTTATTGATTAAATATTATTCCAAGACAAATGATGGTACTAGAACATGTTTAAGTTTTAACATAAAATCGGGAGATTGCCTAAAAAAATTGGGAGACTGTTAAAATTTTGGAATCCCGGATAAATCGGGAGGGTTGGAACCTCTGTAAAGATCTAAAAAACTACTTAGTTAAGAATTCCAAAATCAAGAAATATTTTATACCACCAAGTCTCTCTACCCTTCCCTACGTCCTTATAATTCCATCCCAACTGTACCCCTAACTGTGAGTCGTGAGCTTCCTGACTTTTTTCTTGATTTAGAATATTATAATCTAACCGCTAGGCCCATATAATTTGTATTTAGTAGTAGGGATGAATTCAGCATTGATTAAAGAATTCTAAACATCTAACAGGAATTAATCCCCTCACCCTTAACTCATCCATCCCTTACCTGAACCTCCTCCCCTCACTACCTATTGAGCTGGGATAAAATTGAATCTAACTTAGACACAGCCATTGCTTTGTATAGTTAACATGTATTAATAACATAGTCATAGGTATAAGGGGATGGGGAGTTGTGTTCTTCCCATCCCCCTCCCCCCACATATTTTTGGGTGGAGGATGGTTCCCTCACTTTTTGACCCAGATTTGTTTTAATATAGAAGATAAGACTATTTTTATAAAATATATATACTTTATTATGCTTTTATGCGTCTTATTATTTTCAACAATTTGCTATGGGGGGAGGCGATCATTCCCTACTCAACCCCATTTTCTGGCCTAGTCAGTCTTTCTGTATGCTTCCCACTTTAAAAGTGGAGATCTGAACTTGTGCTTATTAAAATAAATATAGCATTAGTTAAAGAATTATAAACATTTGGCATTGGGACTTACTGGTCTTGGGGTAAATATTTTCCCCAGGCGTCACCTTTGGAATGTACTGGAATTTGCTCTAGATTATTTGATCAAACAACACATGGGCTGCAATGTTTGACCAGAAAATTATAAGAAAACAAAAATGGTGTTTGATTTAAGTGTATTTTTTTTTCTTTCTCTCTATGTACCATTTTAAAGTGTTAGTTATACTTATTAAATAATTTTGTTATTATATATTAATCAGGTCACTCAACGCCATAAATTAAATTAATATAGATGGGGAATATGGGTTGACCATTTGACCAGCTTCCATTTGACCTGGAGTTCAGCTACCAGTAAAGGCAGATGTTCTGAAGATGCCATTCATTTATACAGCATCTGGACAAACTTATAGCCTAATGTACCATTAATAAGTATTACAAGACAGCGCCCATCATCAAATACAATTATATATTTTGTGAAAAAAAATTGGAAATACGCGAGGTCGCATCATATTTAAGATCAAATTGAGATAATCTCCAAAATAGGTCTGATGTCAGATTTTTTGAGAAATTTAGTTTTAATCAATTATGAGTACTATGGTAATTATACTTCATTATGATAAACTTTTAGTTGAGTTTTTGTTGTAGGAAATGTGCAAGTTTCTTAAGATTTATAGTCTTTTAATTGTTTATTTTTCAATTGCTATGTCCCATTTGTATCAAAAGTATGTTTCCATACGTGAAAACTTTAAATGCTCATTTCTTTGGATCCATTTATCCAATGAATATCATTTAAAGTGTAGATTATAGCTTATGTTATGTTCTATTTGGAAGCCACCAATAACTCAGTTTTGGATTTTTCTACCATGAGACTCATTTTGTGGTGAGACATCACATACCGTATAAGAGATTTATTAGTAGCTTTGGTTCATACTCATAATTTAATGTGAATATCATGATGTTCTATATGAACCAGCCAGGAAGCTATTAACTTGATTTTCTTTATCATGTTAATCCATGTTCTTCTAAAGCATGATAGTTAACAGGCTCTTGTGAAGTTTATCTTTAAAAATAAATTCATAAAATCAATTCAACCAATCAATGGTGGTATGTTGTCACTCGAAAATGACCAAAAAATTCATCATAACCATTAATTTTGAACATCAATAAGAATTTGAGGAAAGAAATTAGTTTATTTAAAAATAGTTTATTAAGATTTTTACACTATTATGTAATATCCACCTGCGCGTAGTTTGATAGTAGCTGATGACGTCACTCTCCCAACCGAGAGAATTGTTTTTGCTGTAAATTTCGAACACACAACAGGAGGTAATTACAAGTAGACTTACTACCTGTTAAAACTCGGCGTTTCGCACAATTGACTGCCTATTTCTGATTATGAAGAATTAATAATCAATAAAGAAACCTACAAGAGTTGCTGTTAATGTTTTTCACGAGAGAATGACATTTAGGCTAGCTCGGGCCTAGCCTTGGTCGCCGGCGTGGCAGGTGTAGACCCTAGGCTAGGCTTAGGACTAGGTTAAGCCCTGAAAAATCAGTACTTCAAGTATATTGAATAATAATTATAATATTGAATGCCTATTTTCAGGGATACCGAAAAATATTGTTCTCGCTGTGGCAAAACACTGAACTCATCTTCGACTCGTTCAATATTTTGCCACAGCTCGAACAATATTTTTTGGTATCCCCTCAAAGGCATTCAGTATTATATAATTATTTTTATATCATTATAATTTTTGGGACAGTTTTTCTCTGTTTTCTGTTATGAAGAGTAACCCTTGATGGATGTGTAATGCTATTTAAAACACTGTCTGAGTACATAATGCAAAGATGAATGCTAGATATAGCGAGTGGATATGCCAAACATGTTATACCACCCAGGTTACATAGCTTAATTCTAAGCCATGGGATATGGTACATATTTATATAATTTTTCTTTTACATAATAATACAAAATAATAAAAAAAATTCTCAGTTTCAAAACCTCTATCTTACAATTTTTTTCTGTCATAGATGTCATGACATGGGTTGCAATCTAATCAATAATTGAAGATTCATATTTCTTTTAATTTTTGTACTTTTACTCTAAAAGCTCATTAAAATTCAAGTTTTACAAATAACATTTTACACAAAAATGTATTTTTTCCAAGTTTTTCATTTGATCTGATCAAGTCTTTTCATTTATCAACTTCTTCATTTTCAATTACCTTCTGGTCTGGAACAGAAAATCATCTAATATTTTCCCTTTTTAATTAAAAAAAAATTATAATCCGTATTTAAGTAGGATTTCCAGTAGGATCTCTGTAAACCTCCAGGATGGGAATAAATTGCTAAAATTACAAATTTAAATGAGATAAATGCGGGATTATTCTTAGGTCAATATAGAGATTCATGTTCATATATGATTCTTACATGCACATGCATACCATCAAATGATGTAATGCTGTTATTTTGAGACACTTCCATTTTATGGAGGTTATAGAAAGAATCGTGCCCTAATTGTCTTTGTATGTTCCGACCATTAAAATACAATGAAATTTGAAATGATGGTGTTTTGGAGTTTTATGTTACAGAAAAAATAAAGACAACAACATAAGAAATAAATAATAATAAATTGCTAAATGTACACATTTAAAGATGTATTATCACTTGAAAATGACAAAAATGGATTTTTAAAATAACTTGCTGATTTTATGACCATGACAATAGAAATTAGGGTATTTATAAAATATTTACCTACAATTTTGCATTGTTACATGCATACATCGAATGATGTAATGCTATTATTTTGGGATACTTCCATTTTATGGAGGTTATAGGAAGAGTAGTGCCCTAATTGTCTTTGTATGTTCCGGCCATTAAAATAAAATGAAATTTGAAATGGTGTTATGGAATTTTATGTTATGAATAGAATACAGACATGTCTGACATATATTTTTTTATGATTTTGTTTTGCATCAAATATTTAAACTATAAATAAGATTAGGCCTATAATTATCTGTACATGGCAGAGTCAAAGCCAAAAGAAGGCATAAGTCAAAAAATTGAAAATTGTGTAATTTATATTATGGTTCAAGAATCATGCACGCCTGTTGCTTGTGCACCTGAGCAATGCACTTTACTCACACTTCTCCAGTCTACCTAGCTGTAGGATGGGTACCGGCAAATTGCTGGGAAGTAACCTATGATGGACTAGCGTCCCATCCAAGGGACTATCATACTCTCATCCTCTTCACGCTACAGAAACTGGAAATAACCTCCAGCCCTATGAGCCTTCAGGCTCGGACAAGGATTTTAAGAATTTGAGGAATTAAAAAAAAAAAATCAGTTTCATACATTTAAAAAATGTCTTACCTTAGTTTTTTTTTCCAATTGACTACAGTTGTTTCAGCTTGTCTATATTAAAACAATAATCAGGGGGCAAAGCAGTGTTTTAGTGTTGTCCCTAGTTTTAAAAATGGAATACATTATTCAATAAAACCTAGTATTTCCCAAGGCAGAATGGGATACAAAGGTGTGATGTGATTACTTAGTAATATAAAAACCCTATAATTTCAGCTCTTTTGAACCCTGACACTATGCCACTGAGGTGATGTAACAGATGAAAGACCCAGTTTAGGGTCTCATAGGGTTAATCCACACATGGTAACAGCTGAAAGTTTATAACTACCAGAAGATATGTGAGGCCTCACCACAAAATGAGTCACATGGTAGGAAAATTCAAAATTGAGTTATTGGTACCTTCTAATAAAACATAATATAAGCTGTAATTAATCTATGCTTTAAATTACATTCATTGGATAGGTAGATCCAAAGATATGAGCATTTGAAACCTTCATGTAAGGGAAACAGGGTTTTGAGAAAATCGCTCATAAAACAATAAAGACACTTTCCTGGATGAAAATTAACCTAAAAAGTATTTTATAATGAAATATAAGTACCATAGTACTTATAATTGATTAAAACTAAATGTCTAAAAACTTTGACTTCAGACCTGTTTTGGTGATTATCTCAATTGATCTCAACTACGATGCGACTCATTTTGTGGTGAGACCTTCATGTGATGCTGGAAAACTTTAATTTCAGGTTTATTGAACCAAATGATGTCATGAAAGGTGATAAAGCAGAAAGTTTAGCTCAAATGATGAAAGATTGGGTTCTCATAGGGATATATACCCACATCAAAGAGTGATGTGATTTCTGGAAAACTTTAATTTCAACTTTATTGAACCACTTTGGCCTATAGATGCTAGAATCTAGGATGTATGTGACTGAACCATATCACAAAGGGTGACGAAACAGATGACAGATAAGCATCATCATCCCACAGGGGTACATATGTAGGTTTTTGATATACTGTACCCTGTTTCATACCTGCCAACATTTGTTACCTCGAAAGCGGTTGGCCATCTGTGGCCGTCACCAATTTGATTGAGTACAAGTGAACCAGCGCGCTCGTCTTACCGCATTTTATTTAGATGAGCAAAAAAAGGTCATTTCGCCCTGATTTCCATTATCGAGGAAATTTAGGCTGTAAAAGCTACCTTTTAGTGCCATTTCACTATGTATTTTCGTGTTTTCCGGTGCCTTTCACAGTTTTTATTATGTACATTTTTATTTTGGTATTAAATTTCAAAAAGTGGTAGGATTTCCATGCAAAAGCGGTAGGCGGTAGGAAGGTAGGAAAAGCGGTAGCCTACCGCCAAAATCGGTAGGGTTGGCAGGTATGCTGTTTTGCAAGATAGTGCAAAATCATGTGTGAAAGCTCTACCAATAGTAAATTTGATTAAAATTTATAGCAAATTTTACATGGAGCGATCAAAGTACCAATTCAGATTGCTCCCAATTAACACGGATTAAAATTGCAAAGGATTCTACAGGCCTGTAGAATCCTTTGCGATTTGATTGTGTCAATTGGGACTAATCTAAATTGGTACTCTGATCGCACAGTGTAAAATTTGCGATAATCATAGAATTTAACTATTGAGGTAAACATAAAACAGGACAGCCTCAATCATTGGGTTTTGTCAAAGTAAAAATATATCTGAATGTGGTCAAATGCAATAAGGTACAAACAGGTTTATCAATATCTAGAAAATGGTCATTGCCACTTATATCCTAACTGAAACAGTGTGATTCTAGTTATCATGGAAAAAATGAATTTATGAAGAATTTGTCACCATTTACAATTTTCAGTGAGAAGATAAATTGCTTTATTGGGAGATAAATTGATATTTAAGCAAATGTTAAAAAAAGAACTGGCTTGGTATTAATTTTAAACCATGTTTTAAATTAAAAAAGCAAACAAGCTTTAAATTCTTTCATTCAATAATAGTACTGTATTTTGTACAAAGTTTTAAAAAAATGTTGGCACTGGTATGTGAGCTTACACTCATTTTTACTATATAGGCCTAATTCTAAACAGTCTACAGTAGCTAAAAACTTTGGTAAAAACAAGTAAAATGTCCTGAAATAAACAATGGACCATCTCTTTGTGTATTGATTTTCTTCCATCCATTGAGTTACTTGATACTATAATTCCAATATTGTTCACAAATTATAATGATTGCTAATTAATTGTTTCCTAATGAAATACAGACTGTTTTTGGTCTGCAATCCATCTGTGAGTTGTGGTCTCTTCTAGGAGTGGAGATGACATCTCAGTAGGGAGGCCAGGCTGTGTACATAGTCCCTGTACTGTACTTAGGCTCAGACCAGGAAGTTGCCCACCAACACGGGAGGCAAAACACGCACAAGCACAAACCGAAACAATATTTCCATTTCTAAATGTTTTCATATGGTAATGACAGTTTAACCAAAAATCTGAATCACTAAATTTATCTGTAGACAATTTGGGAATATACATAGATCCCAAATTGGTAGAGTGAAATTTCCATGTAATAAATGTTGAGGCTCTGTACATTAGCTTAAATTTGGCAACATTTCTGAAAATGAAAACAAGAAACTTTCAAACTGTACTTGCTATTTCTAAGCCAAACTTGAAAGAATTCTAAAATTTGTTGTTCGCTTTATCTACCCACTCGCAATTTGCAATTTAATTCAATTTACAAGTTAATGGTCAGTAATGGAACTAAATAACTAAATGACAATTATTTTGATTTTTACTGCCTTACTATTACTATAACAAATGGATTGTATGATGAGTAAACACACAAATATATGTTCACACTGTTATATTGGTTCAGCCCTTTTATTCCTTATAAATGTCGTATTCAAAATCACATGACAGAGAGCAAACACCAACCTCCCAGTCTCTCTCCTTTTTCTCTCTGAACCTTATGTTCTCGTTGAGGCAAATTACCCCCACCAAAACCTCTCTGAACCTCGTGTTCTCGTTGAGGCAAAAGTTACCCCCAACGAAGGTTACATAGATTATGGTAATAAGGAGGTATTATTTTCAATGGTTACATTACAACATGGGAGTAGAGTCTATTTTTGAAAAAAATGGATATTGTCATGGAAACTCAATAGTGTACTACTAGGAAATTAACTTGACTGGTTAACACCTGAAGTGATTTGTAAAGGGCCTATTAAAACCAGTGATCAATGCATGTGTAAGTGCTTTATTAATTGGGGCAATAGTTCATAATATGGGCTAGGTCACTTAAGATTCTTACAGTTGTTTGCTCAACTGGTCTCTGAAGAGCTTTTAACTTGTGCTTCTTCTTTTTGCAAAGTGAAGTTTAATCCTTAACACAAGTTAATTGCTTTAGAACAGTACGGGCATTCTTTTAGCTAAAAATTAGACTTGCCCCAAGTCTTATTATACATTAAGGTTTTAATAAAGTGAGCAACCAGTGGATAATGAAGATTTAGTGGTGTGAGGTTTGTCGTCAATATACAGAATTGTTAAACACCAATGCGATTTGGTTTGAGAATGGAAAAAGCCGAGCAACATGACATAATGATTAACATAATGATTTCACAAATTAAACCGAATCTAACAAACGTGTCAACTATACATTCACATTTGGTATATGGGAAAGAGCCATTAGTTGCTGCGTTCATTAAATCAAAGTTCATTTAAAAGTTACGTTCTACTCAAAAACATCCAACCTACAATGTATGGATGGGTGGTATGATGACTAAAAACAGTATTTATCTTTTTCATAGGCTTAAGGTGGGTGGTAGGTTGAAATTAGGCTGGTTGGAAGGCCTTAAAATAAGCTTAAGGGAGGGTTGAAAATTTTTAGGGTGGGTGGCCCCACCCACCTCCGCCCTGCATTACATCCTTGTTCATAAAAAGTAACCTGTCAAATAATTCCAAAATAATGGATGTAGGTGTTGGGCGCAATTTAACAACTTGCACAGTTTGTAAATTGTGCAGCGCAATTTACAAACCTTCAATAGAATTTACCTTAAAAGTCGGTCATATGATGTGTATAATTAATAAAAGTTGCTGTACAATTGAACCTCTTTAAGCCGACCACTCAGGTCCAGGGAAAAGTGTCCACTTACGTGAGGTGGCCGCTTAAAAGTTCGGCCAAACCTTTGCCAGTTTGGCCGTGTCAAAAACCCAAAATTTCTAGTAAAAAAACTTTCCAGTTGGCATCGGACCCTCTAATCAGGGAGGTATACCTCCCTGCTCTAATCCACCTCTGCTTGGTCCGCCCCTGTAATTATCGATACTAAATACAAATCATAAGATTGGCTTTTAATGTCATTGATGGTTTGTAAATTGCGCTGCGCAATTTAGAAACTGCACAAGTTGTTAAATTGTGTCCAACATAGACATGGCTCTATGATAACCTTACTTCTTTTTTATACCTCCATGATTGATCTATAAGATCAAACATCCAATATTGACAACATCACAACTCACCAAGTAGATGTTTACACTTTCTCAAGTGCTTACACTATACATTGATTCCACTGTACACCAGTAGGTTTGCACTGCACTAGTAAATTAAGTTTGTAAACTTAGTGTACATGTGTATTTGTATGGTGTGGTACGAAGGAACAATGGAATTTAGTAATTTAATTTTATCAAAACCAGGTTAAAATCATTTGTGATGATGGTACTAAAATATCAGAGGTGGTAAGAGTTTGAAATCTGTTGTAAAAAACAGAAAAAAACTCCTGATGATTTGCCTATTTTTTGATTGATTAGTTTACAGTGTATTATTTATCATTTTTAAGATTAATTTTATTTTCTACTGTTATGAAGACTGTAAATCTGTTCAGGCGCAGATCCAAGGGGGGGGGGGGGGGGGCCCC
>JAOTQE010053750.1:0-20405 GCA_025631205.1 Nesometra sesokonis
CATTATGGGTTTCAGAGATATTAAGGAAAATACGTCTCAATGGCGGCCATTTTGAAATCCAAGATGGCGGCCATATATGGGGCGTGCAAAAGTGCTTCCATCAATTTTCTTGAATGGGATGCTCTAAGCAAACCAATTTTCATGCTTTTATCCGGAAGTGCACACTTCAGTCATTAAGGTCCCCTACTACTATGCTAGTATCAGTCACCAACAAATCATTCCGCCTACATTAAATGCGGTGAATTCTACAAGAATATCTCTGTAGTTGGATTTTTGCCAACGTAACTACATTTTGTTCGCTGATTTGCATAATGAAGGCGAATCCCAGACGTTTTAAAAAATAAAAATGAGGTATTTGACAAAACCTCTGTCGCACAACTATGATGCAAATAAACCAATAAGAAATGCAAAGAAATCGTGTTTGTTTTCTAAACAATCAAGCAAAATCCTTATCGGTGTGTATCCGCCAGTCAATTAGGTGCCTGTTTAAGCAATATTAAGAACTTAAAGAAATAGGCTTTTTTAGGCATATCCTGAGGACTTTAATGCCTCTGTTCCATTCCACATCCATTTCAGGAAAATGAAATGGTCATTTAAATCGCAATTTTACATAGTTGAAAACATTAGTCGTAAACTACTCAACCTTATGCTTTACGAAAATAAACCAAGCAGCGAATACTCACAGATACAACATTTATAGATTTTCATTAAACAAATCGTAAAGTTCTCGATGCATTGCTAATTTAACTATCTCATAAATGAACTATTATCATATCAATACTAAAATAACCGTGAGTTCATGAGTAAGTGTTCGTCACATCAATGCTGCATACCCGCGGTCGTCTGCTGCTTGTACGCGATGACGTATGCGCGCCATCTGGAAAAACACAACATTGGCAACATACGAATCGAACTTAACTCCAGTTCATTAAGAGTATTGAGTGGGTATACAGTAAATAACCTTAAAAGGAACGGTTTGAATTTTGTAAATTTAAAAGATGAATTGAATTATCTTTATTAAATTATTATAACTTCATTGGATTTTTACGTTTATCAATTGAGGCACATCAGTCTTTGTTTAAAAAATTATTTTTCTTAATTTGATTCTATTGAAGGTGTGAAAAATGTCATTGTAAATAGCAGTTAACGCTAATAATACTTCTGGTACCTAGAGACACGTCGCGTAACCGATCGATTACCTGCCGTTTTGATGAGCTTTACTTTAACCGCGTATGACATGCCAAATAAACGCCATCTCCGTGTTGCAGACAGGTCACGCTTCACTGATCCGTCAGGTTTTATAAATGTCGCGAGTGGTGTATGCGAAATCATAATACATAATTTATTCTTTATAATTGCTTCTAATAATATCAGCCAGTTAGAATAATTTAGACATTATAAAGGTTCTGCTAACAATAATAACCCATCGGCAAGCGAACAGTGATTATCTCTGACACTATGAGTTGTGACAGAATCTCTTTGATAATTCTAGCAATTTCAAGTCAGAATAATTGGAAAATCAATAATGATGCTATAATTAATGTACATTATTATTGCATTATTATTATATCATAATTAGCAAGCGACGGAATACCATCATGATATTCATGCACTAAACCATTAATTTGCATAATGCAATTACATAGCTAACGTTCTGTAGGCATCAGTAATATATTTCTTGAATTATACAATTAAAAAATGAAGGAAACGAAAATAAACAGCAGATGAAGTGAAAATCTTCCCCTTTTATACTATCAAACGTTATACTTATTTAACTGTCAAATAATTTCCATTAATTGTATTTAAATAATTATACAGCTAAAGTTATAAACAGGCATGGTCGCTGATAGTAAAAATCAGGGGTTTCCGGAAAAGGTTGACAAAGGCTTTTGGTATCGACAACCGAAAGGTAAAAGTATACTCTATAAAGCAAAAAGAAAGGTCTTCTCTCCGGTCCTTCTTTGGAGAAAAATAGTTATAGGCGTTATAATGAGACGCCATTTTGAATTTTAGGCATGGCCATGTTTTGCATCAAATAATAGATAATTGCACAGACATCATTTAATTCCATTAGACATAAAATCCCAAAATGTTCATCTTTTACGAAAAATATATGACTTTTCACAATTTATGATATAAGTTCTAATTAAATTTTTCTGATCTTAATATTACAATATAACAACTCCAGTAAATTGTACCAATTTCAAAGGAATTAGGAATTGATCAAATAAAACTGCATTATATCCCTTATTTCTAAACCGTAAATTGCTTTTTTGTTTCGACAATATGACTCCTCAATTTATATGTCATGGATAATCTGAATGATAACAGCTTAAAATTAAAACATGGCATGTAATTAATCTATTGAATGACGCCAAATTCAAAGAAATTGATCAACTATGCTATTTATATAACTCCACCCCAAACTCAACATTTTCATCTTTTTCGACGCTATCCAACCTTTTATGATTTATTTTATTAATAACCCGCCTGTGATGGGCTAACTATTAAACCAGATACAATCAAATAACCTTTGGAATGCTACAAAAATAAAACAAAATTGATGATACAAACTGCAATTATGGCTATTTTATCAATACTCCCAGATGCCAAACGCCTATAAATTATTCCATCAGGCAGGACCGAATAGGACCTTTTGTATTTTAAATAGTTTATTGCGGTTCGATTGATAAAAACTTTCGTTAAATTTTTCCTGGTTATTTTATAAAATGAACATACCTGTCATAAACACCTTTTTGACGGGCCTATGTTGAACATGATACGGTATCGATTAAATAAGTGAAAACAGCCTAAAAACGCCCCAGAAGGTAGGGACGACTATCTTGCTTTGTTCCTTCCATATATCCCATTTTTAATTACCTAACTGACATTATGCTACCTGCAGTACTTTAGAATCATAACATTCTAAGGGTGGTATTCTCCATGACTAACTTAAAACAGCACTAGTTGATCCTATACAGTCGACATTCTCATTTACACACCCCTTGGGCTGGAAGGTGTTTGTAAATGAGAAGGTTCTTGAAAACTGGTCAAGTAAGTCCACTAAAACACTTATTTGTGTTTATTCTGTGCTCTTGGTTGTTAAACAGAGTTGTTTAAATGAACTAGGAGGAATAAAATATAAAAAAACATAAATTATCAAATATTTTCATCATTGGCCATTATTTTACTGACGTCATTGACAGAATAGTGTTTGTAAAATAGAAGGTTTGTGAATGAGAAGTTTGTAAATGAGAAGGTTGACTGTACTATCAATAAGCTTATTTCCTCTTTAGGTTGCTTTAGTCCAGGGTTTTATCATGAAAAACGTCAGACACATTTGAGAATACTATAGTCAGTTAGTTCCAAATTGAATCTGAATTTAGTAAGTAGTTAGTTCTCTTTCAGGAGTTTGGCTAATAAACCATGATGAAAACAAAACAAGAAGTTTAGAAACGTAAATCTTCATGTGTTACCTCCATACACTCTGCTTACTCAAATTATCTCTTAATTATGAATAATTTAATAATTACATAACTAACGTTATATCTATAGTATTTTAGAATAGGCCTATAACATTTTACTAAACTAACAAATAAATTAATGAAAACTATACAAAATGTGAGAAAGTAAAGTCTTCTTTGTTTCCACCATACATACCGATTACTCAACTTGTCGCTTAAATGTTATATTTGCATTCTGCAAATTACATAATTAATGAATTTAGAATTATATAATTACACCATTTTACCAAGTTGACAGACAGCAATGAAAACAATACCATAAAGAGAAAGATACTAACATTTTGTTTCGTTACGTCTCCATATGTTTTACTTAATCAAGTGTGTCTGTTCTCACTTTCATTACCATTAATTTGCATACAATTACAGAACGTAGCGTTTTATTTACATTACCAGCTGCAGTTTGAACAAACTAAAAATTCAAGAATGGAAAGTGTTGCTTGCTGCAAATGATTGCAGTCTCTGTATGTTTGAAATATGGATTAGAAACAGGTATACGTAGATTGGGATAGGTGATGGTAATATAAAGGTATTGGTGCAAGCTCATGAAAACGGAAGGCGGCCGTATAATTCAAAAGTCAATAAATATTTAAACGTAAGGAAATCCGATGAGGATTGGTAAAATAATTGTGAGCTTCGACTGAAAGTTTATGTATTTGCAGACGCCCGTTTCAGCTTCTACAGCTCATCAGTGCAGCTAAGGGAAGATAATATGGTGGAACCAGCTTGAGCAGGGCTCAGGCTCCCGCACGATCGGACATAAACCCCAAATGATGAGTTAGTGATCAAGTCGTGGTTTATATATACCACGACCAGATGTATGTAAATAAGCTGAGGGAGATTGATATGTTTCTTGGTATTTTGAAATTTTAAATATCATAATTAGAAAAAAATGCTTTAATGACAGTGGAAGCTCGATGATATTCTCTCTGAAAAATATCTGTGAAAATCAAACATACTCGATTGAATGTGGTTTCGAGACATGGTCGAAGATCTAAAGATACAATACCCACTGTGCAAAGACGGTGGCTCGGGTCTCGGAAGAGATATGCAGATATAATGTAAACGGTAATATACTGTAAATAAGTTAAGTATCGACTGAAATTAAGTCCCGTATCTGCTAACAATAGGCCTATCGTTTCACCCGTAAGGTAACATCAGTGCAGCTAGGGTTACCAAAATAGAAGTTAGAAAAAGTCAGACCGAGCCTTACTTCATATAAATAAAACACCACAACACCACGTTCAATTTCATTTGGTTATGTACATCATTGCATACATGGGAACGAGTAGTTGGCTCAGCAGCGATTGACACTGACAAAAGTTCCGAAGTTAATATTACGATATTATATGTCTGGTCTCTTGGCCAAGATACACGTCGCCTCTCTACAAATTGTGGATACAATGTTAAATGTTTCTGGTTAATTCTCCAACTCTATGAGATGACGCAAAAAATCGAGCTATAGGCACTATTCCAGTGACTAAAAGTGATACTGAGAAAAACTTACGGTGGCCTTGTCAAAAATTTATATAAATTTGATATACTGTATCATTTTCATTAAGATTACTAAATTATTTGTCATATTAATTCCAAGGTTTAGCAACATCTGCTAATTCTTTCGTTTACCTTCATTTGAAGTATTGCTTATTAACATATACTTACGACTTACAAATCTCTGAACCCCTTCCCAGGCTCGTAGGGCCGCTTCAATGATGAAATCTGCACCAGCTGCCTCCACCTCTATCGTTCATGCGCAAGGGTCTGGGTGGGGGTCGTGGCCAAGCTCTTCATACCTATCCCATATACCATTTGCATAACAAGCATCGTATGCAGTATTCTAATGTTGCAGTGTAAAATAATGGTACAAGAGAAGTTAATTGTTAAGAACGACTACATTAACAAAACAAAATACGAACATTAAATACCACGATCATGTTACAAGAGCCATGTCTACCTACCCACGACCATTCTTCAAGTTACCACCCGAGGCATCAGAAAAAGAAAGGTGGGTATGCAACATGATCATATATAAACTTCATAATTATTAAAAGCTTTATGATATCCATTACACAAACTGCAAATTATCTTACTATTAAAAGTGTATTACATAATAACTTTTTGATAGTAGGTACTTAACTAATAATAATTAATTATTCATAGTTTATAATATCATCGCATTTTGTTTATTACTATTCATTAGTTATTTATGTCCTTTAATTAGTTAATCAAATTCTCATTTACTTTATCACCGTAATAATATAGGTGGAGACGATGAACACTACTTGCCAAGTCGAATTCGTTTGAACCATAGATATATTATGTACGGCTAGATAGTGAACTTCTACAGAATACATAGCCCCAAGTGCAGTTCCATGTAATCGCCTAGTATTCTGTAATCCAACCAATCAAATCAAGTTACGCTCGAACCCTGTTGCTATGTCGAAATTGCGCGCGCAGAATGTTTTATAGAAGTTTCAAATTTATCAATAAATGAAAGTAATTTTAATCAAAATCTAAAGACATTGACGATATGCAATATGTGTGACATATGTAAATGATTTATATGACAAAAGAATGTTAAAAATACAATAATTGTAAAACAGTTATTATTATTATTACTATTATTACTATTATTACTATTATTACTATTATTACTACTATTATTATTATTATTATTATTATTATTTAACTTGCATGTTTTTGACGTAGCCTGAAGAAATCAAAATAGTAGGCGCCTACATGGGACTGAAATTGTACAGTGTAAAGTTCACCATCTAGCCGTAATAATAAATCTATGGTTTGAATACATTTTGTTCTATGTACGCTTAACATGTTTAAATTCTGAAAATTCTTCCATTATTTTATTTAAGAAACTGAAGTTATTTACATTGTAGTTTGTTCAGGTTTGTTTGAATTGAATGGTAATTGTTTCGTCTCTCTCTAAAATCACTTGGGTCAGGCTGTCCAAGCATTTGAGTCGGGCGGTTTCCCATGCTCTTTGGGTAGGAATATGATGTTAAAAAGATAAAATTCATCTATGCCGTCCTCAGCTAGACAAACCTTCCAAAGCCAGTCACCAAGATTCTTCAGATGAGCCAGTACACATTGAACTTCCTGTTTCTGAACGTGTTTAAGCATTAAGATATCCACGTTTACCCTTTTGAATGGTACCATACGTTGTATTAAAATATTTACTCGTTGTTTTTACAGTTCTGGTATTACATTAATCATTATACATTATGTATGCAAATTATATCGAAAAATATTAGGTGATAAATTCATCGTTGAAAAAATAGAGATTGCTTATAATGATGGCCAGTAGTCACACCACAAGATGGCGCTTTTGGTACGTGTAGACAACATTGACAACTAAGCAGGCGATAACAGGTTGTTACCAAGGTTACAAAGATGAACCCAGATATAATATATATTATATATTATTTTAATCAATAGTATACTATATCAATACTTCTGAAACCAGATACAAGCAACTTAGGGCAAGTTTAAGTGGACGCTTGCTTTCATATTAGTAGCACAAAATCTTTGATTATCCAAACAAAAGCCTTTGTAACCTATGGTGATTACCTGCGTTGGACTTGGGGGAATTTAAGGAGTTGTTCAAAACTGTCTCTGGTTTTGCCAAACTTCAAATCTATCGAAGGTCAATAATCAGTCAAATTTTATTTGGAAGGAATGTAATAAACTAATAAATCATAATCCAAATTCATGCACGGACACATGGGTGGATAATGCAAGAAATGGTCTGCACCTCCGCCCCCATAGGTTAAATTCAGTTTGACGAGTCGACTACACTACAAACAAAGACGTAACATACCTCATGCGTACGCCCATTATTCGTTGATCATGCGCAAAATGTCGGAGCCTGCGTCGTGAGATATTCACAGACCTAAAAGCCGTTATGTATTGATTGTACAGACCAAATTCCAATTTCATCCTTTAAGATTTCTGTTCATTGTACCATTTGTTTAATGAGTAAAAAAGGCAAGTTCTAGATACATCCATTCAGGTTTTTGGGCGCGAGTATTGTTTTCCTGGGAACATAGTGCCTATTCCATGCACGGAAGATATTAAACTTCAACTTCCCAACGTCCCTTCTTTAAAACCTATCCTTCCAACTTTCTTATCACATTGTTAATGGAAGGTTTATTCAAAATTTTCCTCAGGGAGTCTTTCGTATTTTCCCCTCCATCATTTTCAGCCGCAGAGAAAACCATCTTAATTTAGCAGAAAAATGTACCTATCAAGCAGAAGAGTTTCTTCGACACAACAAGAACGAAGAACGTTTTTTTAAGATGTATTGTCACTTGAAAAATGACAAAAATAGATTTTGGAAATAACTTGCTAGTTTCAAAGAAATATATAAGTTATGACCATGAAACTAGATATTATTAGGGTATTTTAAAATTATTTACCCCCAATATTACAATGTTATATGCTAAAAATCAGCCAAAAACCACAAAAAGGCTGGAAGCCTCTTACATTTTTATAATTTTTCAGTGTAAAAAATGTAATTAAACAATTTTTAAATACACTAATATCTACTCTCAAGTTCATAAATTTACTTTATTATGAGCAAGTTAATTACAAAATTAATGTCATTTATTTTTTGGTCATTTTCAAGTGACAATACATCTTTAAATGACACTTCATTGATGCGTGTCACATTGGTTCATCACTCGCTCTACTCATGACAACTGACAGGCGAGGTAATGTCACTGATACGTGCGTTTTGGAGGTTTTTTTTTAATTCGTCAGTTTGAAACGGTTTAGATAATGGAGCAATATAGAGCATCGAAATACGGCTCATTTTTTATGTCCACTCGTAACTTTATTTTTCTGATTTTCTGATAATTAGTCCGAGATCTAAAAGTTATTATAGCGATGTTAGAACGGGAACTCTCTATTTTGGCTATATAATTATTTTTATTTGACCTGGAACCCTGAAGGAGAAACGATTATGACGTAGGCAATATGGTGTCATGTACATCGCGAGGAAGTAGAGGAAAGAAATCGGCGATATTTTACAATTTATCAGGATGGGTTTTATGTATGTGTAGGATGGCAAATAAAAGTTCAGAAGAACTATTAGAACTCGTTTTAATCTTAAACAAAGTTACATACAACGAATATAATTTATATTTCATATTTTTATTAGGTTTGTATCTTTTTTTTCTTGAATGGATAAAATACAGAATAATAAAACGAACGACTTGTTACATAACATTCGATAATTAGAATTCCCTTAATTTGATGTACAGTATAAACAATTGAAAAAAAAAAGTACAAGCCAAACCCAATACATAAAAAGTACTAAGGGAACTTCCAATAATATTGCTAGATAAATAAACATTCTATCCTCTTAATACATCGCCAATTACACCACGAAGAGACAAACTGCTATGCACGTGTGAAGAGTAGCGCGCAAAGTGACGCAAAACGCACGCGTAGTGATTAACAAATAGGAGAATCTACAGGTTGCGTCTATAAGCGCGCCTTTCTTTTCGCGCGCGTAAGAGTGTCACTTCGTGATCACTGACGAAATACCCGGAATAGAATATAAAGTACAAGTATAATCTTAAAATCCCAACCAATACAATTTTCTTAAATGCGAACTATAATTATTCACGATCATTTCACAATTTGCGATATAAAAATAGTCTACAATATCCACATGAGAACTGTATTAAAAATGTGTTTTATAGGTGATATTAAAGTTGAAATTTCGTAATTTTCAATGAGTTATTAGTATTATCTTGTACATTTTTATTTATTTTTGTTTCATATTTTTGGGTACAGAATATCACATTTTAATTCTTAAATAATTTATTTTAAAGAATAACATTTTTAAAAGTTGAATAACTGATTGAAAATAACAGTGCAATTTATAATATTTTCAAACTATCATACGTTTTTACATATAATTATTTACATTAGTATGCTTCTAGCACGTTTGTTTGCTTTCCCAAATGATAAAGTCCATTGTACCAAATCGTGAACTGCGTGATACAAGCATGCCATATGGCACACGGTTACTATCATCCATAACAGCAATTTTTAATCTAGACCAGACCCCTGCTGAGCTGGATATAACATAGATAGAATTGTCCATTACACTAAATAGCATTGTGTACATTGTGAACAATTTAGGACTAAAAACAACCTCTCTACGGTTAACGATTGTCAAGATATAGGCAAGTGAATATTTTTTCTAGCAAATCTGAACAATAACTACCAAAGTTTAGATTGAGCTGGATTCTTGTGCGGAACATTGCTGTTTTATGGTTTTATGCACCAAATACCATGCTCCTATCACAGTGCACGATTCTTGCTAAGCATCTGGACTATAAAAATTGTTTGTTAATTAACATACAGTAAGAAAAAAAAACATAAAAAAATTATCGCTCAATTATTGTATTAAATATGATTAAGTTTTAAAACATGTGAATACAGTTATTAGATATGCATAATATTAATTAATACCCGACAATTTGTCACAGCTGGTGTCAAGAAGGTTCCAAGCCGGATCGATATAAATTACAATTTTACTAATAAAATGACAATCATATCATGTAATAAACCATGTTTCTAACCGCGCATATGCGTTACCAAGGTCAAACCGGGCCAAGGCATAATACGTGATATAGTGTTTCTATTGGTTTAAGTTGTGTGTATAATTTAACCTGACCTGATCTTGATGACGCATAGGCCTATGTGCAGTTGGTACTATAACAATGCTAATAATAGATTTAAATGCGCGCTACCACAGATGCGTGCACTGCAAACGTCTATTGTATACGGTAACCACGGGATTGCCATAACAATCGCCATACATTCTTTTACAAGACGTTCGAAAGTAAAAGCATCAATTTATTGCAAAACACGTCAGAAACAACAATACATGTACTAAAATAGTCTCATAGAATAAAAAAAGATTGAAAGTATTGAAAGTCGTTAAACATGCATCGTTACCTAAATTCAGGCACATTTTTCAAGACCATAGGTTTTAGGAAAATAATTACCAAAATTTGCATAATGAATTCATTTATAAGCGAGTGTCAGAATTAACGATTAAGGTCGTATTTGCGAGCTAGGATTACGATGTACGATAGCTTTTGTTTTCATTTATTACATTAACCATTCATTAGCGTTGAACATGCTAAACATGTCGAATGCAGTACTGACCGATAATGAGTGCTGGTCATTTTAAGCCAGCTGGCACACCAAGGTTCAATCGCAAATATATGCACTGTACTGTCATTAAAAATTGGATTTACGACGCGGAATTACGAAGCAATGGAGCGTAACATGTTACATTCTGCGCAAACTCACAAACCTATGACCTTTTACGGCGCATAGTAACGCGCAGTCAGATAAAAAAACGTTGGCCTATGTGCAAGTCCTAATCTTGCAATGGAACCTAAAGTGGTGTGACACCAGCCTGATTGAGCAGAGTTCTATATCTATTTAAACGCGCAACGTTTTGATAGGATTGAGTGTAATGGTGTTTCAACATTATAAACACCTAATTTGATGGATATGTTTTGCGTGTAAATTGAAGTTATACGGTGTGAACAATGCCAAGCCACACATCAACAAATAACGAAATGTGTAAATTGAGCAAGTATTGAGAATCATAATGTTCACATTTCCATTTTTATATACAGTTCAATCCAGACTACAGTTAAACCTCCCGTAAGCGGACACCTCTCGTAAGCAGACACCTCCTATAACAGACACTAATTCAAAGATCCGTTTGTTCTTCCTATCTAATCAGTGCATTAAGAACCGCTCGAAAGCGGACATCTCCCGTAAGCGGACGCGGACACTTTTTGTCTTAAAATTTAGATTTTTTGCAAGTTATATTACATCCCATAAGCGGAAATCACAGAAAATTCAGTGATTTTTCTGTACAACGAATACAATTTTCTGTACAAAATCGTCCTTACTGTAATGGCTGAGTATCATATTACTGAACCAGTCTTAAAATGATAAACAATATTTAATAAAATATTGAATGCGGTGTCTAGAGGTCATTGGTGTTGAGAAGTCCGTGAAATGTGAGACATAAGGACGTATACATAATCTTACAACTTTGATCTTTTATCGACCAAAATTTTCGTGAGCGGACACCTCCCGTAAGCGGACACTTTTCTCGGACCCAATGGTGTCCGCTTACGGGAGGTTCAACTGTAACAAACAATTATTTGACAAAAAACTTCGATCGTACCCATATGGTAATGATATTCAGTTAGGATCATGTACGCTGATTAAGATTATTCAAATAAAACAATACATGTAACAGTTTAGTAGATATAGTGACACTGATGATCAAAATTTCGTTCAGCAAACTCTTCATTTCACTGCTTGCACAGCCTGTATTAGGAAATACCGATGATTAAGTCAAGTATTGGTTTATACTTTTATACGGCTTTGAATTTTACAGTTGTGTGTGGTAATTTACAATTCGGTGGATTCATAATACCGAGGATTCCAAAAATGACAAAATAAAAGCGGAGGAAGTATTCAACAAAAAACGGTTTAAGTACAAAGGAAATTGTTGTTTACTCTTTGACGGTAAACACGAAGTCTACGCAAAATATGAAGGCTAGGAAGCTCGAAGGTGGATAGAGGCCTGCAGGCCGCTAGCTCAGTCTTTCGTCAATGTCGACCTTTTCCCATAAGTCATTGCGAATTTCGACCTTTCCGCTGCAGCCGATAGGTGACGCACGGTATGGAGAATCCACCGAATTACTGGCATTAACATGTATAATATCGACACGCATTACAAAGCCATCAGAGTAGTATTGGAAAGCGAAAATATGTGCCTACTGTATACAGTAGGTCTATTATATTTTATGAAGAATATTTTATAATTCCCATAACTTTGATGATGAAGACAGTGGATATTTTGAATTTTTAGTACATAAACCTATTAACAATGTAACATTAAAGATTCACCATAATAATATGTCATCGTCGATAATACTTCGAAAAATACTGTTTTACATTGAAACTTTTGAAAAATAACCATAGAATGTGGTTAATATCGCAAAGATGGCATGTATTTTATAAGGTCCGAGAATTGAGCTCTGGAAGAACTGGTCTGATTAATCATTAATTATAGTAATATATTCACGGATGAGTGTGCCTTTACTAATTTTCAACGATCAAGTTGAGGGCGCTCACAATTGGAGCTCGCGTGCTTACTATAACTTGTTTTTAAATTTTAATTTAATCAGTTGACGTTCCTGGAAGTATGGTCGTTTTACGCATTTCAAAACTCACCAGAAAGAACATAATTTACAGAAAATATTAATAATAAATAATTGAAATCCAAAGATCTGTAGTTATATAAAAAAGCATTCCATTGTAATACCGTACTAAATTACATTTATTATATCACTGTGTTAAATGCATGATTCTGTATTTGTTCTTATCAAATATGAAATTATTCAATCATAAAATGTGGTGGGATTTGTATCAATTCCATATATTACCATTTAATGATGCCTAAAACTGTAAACAGTTGAATCTGAAGACATACAAATCCCCTGATGTAGTAAATAAAACATTAATTCGTGTCATATTCTATCTAAAATCCAACACATATACCCGGTGAATTCGCAATGATATGTTTTAAAGCGCCTTTCTTTAGGAGATGTAGTTTTATCATAGATGTATTACAGCAAAATAGATTGATCTTCTATACGTTTGACGTTCCGAATCAAGGTTAAATGTAAGCACCAGAAATGTCGTTAACTCTAGCACCAGTAAATGAAATCTACGCATATCACGCCAGGTATACTATTTTGAGCCACGTCCACACTTTCTTCTCAACAAGCATGTTTTGAATATAAAATGATGGTAATTAATAACATGGAAATATTCAATAAATACAGTAAATGGAATTTTTAATTGATAAAGGATTGTCTTTTTCGTTTTTCCACGATGCATTAATTGAAAACCATTAACATCACGTTATCAATCTAGTTCTCTTATAATATATCTATGAGTCCCACGCGTATTGAATTACAGAATGATGCATCTAGAAAGTAAAGAATCGGGGCTTTGTCGAATAACATCCGAATAAAAATTGTAATTTATTACCAAAACAATTAGTTTTATTGCTACAATGCAGAAAGTTAATGGCTTATCTGATGTGTTTGGTGTCTAAACGAATGTTGCTACTCGAAAAATAAACATATATGTATTTGTACTTTTAATTTTACTGACGTCATGCAGTAGAAAACAAGAACACAATGTTGTTTCCCGCTAAACCGTAAAATTATTGCACGTATATCATTTTGCATTATTGGCTAGTTTTTCATCTACAGTTCGTACAGTATTAATAAATAATTTATAAATAATTTTAAAATCCTAATGATTAATTTAAATTGTAGGGCATTGATTTGAAACGATTAAAATAACAAACATATAAAATGTATCAATATGTTAAACCTTTACAATTAAAAATAATCAGATCTGTTTGTAGTCGTAAAAATTAAATATTAACATTACGTTGTAAATTACGTCATATATTTTGGATTATTATTAAAATACTGTAGTATTAATACGTCAAAGATCGAATATAACAAACAGCTAACAAAACTTAATGAGGTCATACATTTCGTAAACAGCACAACAAAATAATTATGGCCCAAAAACAACCCACAATTATCGCCTACAAAATAAAACAAGCTATTATCACAGTACTGTAGGTCTTATTAACATACATAATGACATGATCCTCAATTGCTGTGTGACGTAACATGTTAGCAGACGATCGTTGAAATTCGCGTCGACTCCGTGCTTCTGTATAAGGCATTTGACGTTGTACGCGATGGCAAAATAGCACCTGATCGTCGCTGTATGGTATATGTTCCATTATGTATTATCATATTTCTTGTTAATTGGCGTCTTCTAGATATTGTGGACTTAAAGTTGAACCACTAGCCAAGCCATGTTCTCATAATAATTACATCGTACACTCTCTGTTTTCGTTTCCATGGAGACGACAGACTACGCTGTTGCATTCAAGGCTTTTTTCTCAATTGACGAATGATGAAGACATGTAGCGATAACTATTAAATTCAATACTGTTGCAAAATACAGATAAAGAAAATAATAATAAATAAAACAATATTTGTCAACCGACAATTTAATTGAAAAAGAAGGCATACCAAGTATTTTATATGTAAATAAGATTAGGCCTATCTCATCATCTGGTTTGTCATTATTGCAGATACATACCAGTAGGCCTATTATATGATACTTGGGTAGAGGTGGCAAATTACCGTGTCATTGAGTCGAAAATTCTAGATGCATAAGAAATATGAATAATAAAATATTTGCAATCCAATACCATGTTATACATTTCGTCAATCCAGCTTGATAAATTTAACGCGGTTATTCGTAATTCCACCATATGACGCAGAGGATGGTTAAATGTCTTTTGGAAATTTCTAACTTGTTATTGTTTTTTTTTCACACACATGGACAAATTGCTATACAAATTGACCATTGGAAAGCAATAGTCTATAGTTAAATTCATTAACCACCCACTCTTCTCTGGTAATGGTTATTTTCAAAATGTGAACACGTACCGGTACATTTTAACCTGCATCATAGTAATTGTTGAAACAATGTAATGCCTCGTTTTAACCTGTAACTAAGCATCAACATCTCATTAATATAAAAACACCAATTATACTTAAAACCATGCTTATAAAGGTTAACTAAGATCGGCTACTACACCCTCCCCACTGCACGCCCGCTATTGGTATCTCGTTATTCTCTCCTAACAAAAATCACACCAAAACAAAATAAACGCACAACTCTTGTACAAAACTTTTCGCTCTATTCATCACATTCTTACTCATTCGCTCACTCGCACACTCACTTATATTATTGTATATCCATTCATTTATTTATTCTCTTTAACATTGGATTGCAACATCCTGTGGTAGCGATAGAAAAACTGTATGAAAGACCTACAAAAGTACCGAGCGGTTCTTCTACATAACCTCTGTAACACCGTATATTAATTACTCCCCGAAACAGTAATATTCTGTCTATGTTAATCAGTTATTAACCAGCCTTTGATGTCGGATTCCCTGCTAAATCGACGCTCTGTTCGAAGACCTTCCGGACTCACGAAATTGCACGAGCATTTCATCGTCATCATTAAAATGATTATACTGCGAATGACGTAATGGGAGTGAATTTGGTATCGCATTCTGGGGAAAATATTTGCCACAACCTGTAGTAGTTCGAGAATTATTTGACGCTTTTTTTAGGCAAGAACACGTACAGAACGCACGAAAATCCTTTTCAGTACTAAAAACAGTTCTATTAATATTATTCCTTTGTGAGTTACAATCACCGAACGTTCTTTCTAAGTCATCATTTAAATGGTTCATCTCGAGGCTATGGTTTATCTGTTGCAGCTGATGTTCCTCTTGTTCCCGGCGTTCGTCCTCTGTGTTTAGAGTTAATAATCGTAGTACAAGTAAATTCATTACGGACGCTACGATTACAAGGGCAATAAGAATATATAGAATACTAAATGCAACATAACTTGGATTTTCTTGTAAATCGTTGTCTTTTTGAAGGGCTACATAATCACCGAAACCAACTGTAGTTAGTGTGATGAAGACATAGTAATATGCGTCTAAAAAGTCCCAGTCTTCAAAATCTGCAAAGGCTAGTGCTCCGAGAAATGTAGCTAAAATACTCATGAATCCGCCTATCATTACTAGTTCCGTGTGGGAAACCTCATCGTTTTCAAATCCCAGAAGTCGCTTAATCCGTTGGCCGACGAATGCCATAAACGCATTCAGTCGTTCTCCAACACTCTGAAACATGACCAAGTTCAATGGAATTCCCATGACTGCGTATAACATACAAAATAACCTGCCGAATACTGTACGAGGCGCAGAATGTCCATAACCTGAAAATAAAAAGAGAAATACGTTACAATTAAATTGTATTGGTTAAACAAATATAAATTTCACCAATTTAAATGTGATTATGATGGAAGAAGACGACGACGACGACGACTGATGATGATGATGATGATGATGATGATGACGACGATGATGATGATGATGATGACGATGATGGCTTTTGCTGTGGCGGCGACGACGACCACGATGATACTACTAGTAAAAATTACGTAGTACGGTAAGATCAGTTACGTATAACGATGTTTTAAATTATAATCGGTGTTTTCCCAACGGAATTGATTCAAATAACTGTTCGTATAAATTGAGTGTAACCCAAACGCGTCAATTAATCTCAAATTTAATAAGATGTCTCAAAATGAAGAAATCGAAAATGCATTTCAACTCCAGAGCATGCGGTCTTGATTTGAGGCCTCATTAACACTCATAGATGTATTATTTTAACGGCTAGATAGTGAACTTCCATAGAATACATAGCCCCAAAGTGCAATTCCATGGAAGCGTCTACTATTGAAGGAATACAAGAGTCTAACCAATCAAATCGCGTTACGTTTTAACGATGTTGCTACGGCGAAACTGCTCCCCCAACCTTTCATAAAAGTTTCGGATTTATCAATAAATGTAAGTCAATTTAATCCAAATATACAGACAACAGACAACGTAAAATATACACAACATACATAGTATTATTTTATGAAAAATGAATGTTAAAAGTACAATACTTATAAACAATTAGGCCTATTATTATTTAGCTAAAATGTTTGTGACGAAGGGGATTGCAATTATACAGTGTTAAGTTCACTATCTAGCCGTAAATAATAAATTTATGTTAACACTGGACAACATTATGTTGTCGAAATGCGTAATCCGAACGCATCGGCCATTATTGAACGCGCGGTCTAAATGGGAAAGTGCGTAACAGAAAAGCCAAACCCCATGTTTAACTTTGTGTTTGCATGTTTATGAGAACTAGGTCTAAAGTGAGTAAATATTGACCGATCCAACGGTCGGGTAAAATAGTTGAGCTAACGTTGACGTTTGATGCGTCGTTCTTAATACCGCATTATGCGATCTGACCGTTCATCTATTAAACACGGTAGTATGGCAGGTATATCATTAGGCAATCGTCATAATAAGCAGCAATGATAGCCGGGCATTAGTAATAGATATAATATAGTCATCGATTTGGTTTAGCTGTCAATGCTGGTAGCGTTCACTGTGTATTATTATGCGACGAGATTATCCTGGTCGTCATATGTAATACGGCGAGATGGATCTTGCTGTGGGTGTGTATTTTTTTAATCATACGTTGAGTTTTCACAAGTGTATGTTGTGAGTGTTTCGTACTTGAAACTGTTGTGGTGTGATTGTGGGTAATATAATTTTAAAATATAGTATGTAGGCCTTTGAATCGATGCCAACGCCGACAAAACAGTACTGCGACAACAGCGAAGACGATGATGATAATAATCATGACAATGAAGATGAGTAACGACCATATGATGATGATGATAATAATAATAAGAAGGAGGAGGAAGAGTAGGATGATGATGATGATGATGATGATGGTGGATGATGATGGATGATGAGGAGGAGGAGAAGGAGGATGAAATGATGATGATGATGATGATGATGATAATGATGATGATGATGATGATGATGACGACGATGATGATGACGATGATAATGGTGATATTGAATAATGACTACGACTAAGACTACGCCGGCGATTACTGTAAAAAATACAATCGTTACAGGAAGTAGCACGAACATTCTTCTGACACGATTCAATTGGAATTTTACGACTGAATGCATAATAATTTCAACCAATATAGATATTTACACCTTCAATTTCATACCGTAATTATCCAGGCTATACTTCATTTGACCTACAACTAACACACACTACATATAATTTCAGTGTAAATTCTAGCAAACCAAGAAAATTGAAAATTTCAAGAAACAGGGTCGCTTTTATGTCTAGCACGAATCTCGTGGTTAGAAAATAAAACTTTAGTTGTTGATACATGTGTTTGTTATGTCTTTCTTTCAGTACATTTCCTCCCCACGTACAGGATGAGAACAAAACTACGTGGTATGGTTTCTATATTAATCAAAGGCTCAGTCACTGTAAAAAATATCCGCAAATTTACGAAAAAAGTCCTGGCAGCCAGGATGCCAAGAATATCCCGTAAATTTTTACGGGCATTTGTATTTTTGTACAGTAAATTTTACGGACATTACTGTACGATTAATTTTGCGGTAAATTCCCGTAAAATTTACGGAAAAAGTCCTAGTAGCCAGGATGCCAAGAAAATCCCGTACATTTTTCGGGCATTTGTATTTTTGTAGAGTAAATTTTACGGACATTTTACTGTTACACGATTAGTTTTACGGTAAATTCCCGTAAAATGTACGGAAAAAGTCCTAGTAGCCAGGATGCCAAGAAAATCCTGTACATTTTTCGGGCATTTGTATTTTTGTAGAGTAAATTTTACGGACATTTTACTGTTACACGATTAATTTTATGGTAAATTCCCGTAAAATTTACGGAAAAAGTCCTAGTAGCCATGATGCCAAGAAAATCCCGTAAATTTTACGGGATACCGTCAGAAAGTTAAATATATCAATATTAATAAAATTTGTTTAAAAAAAATTTCAAGAATAAGACAAGAATTGATCCATCAACTTGTCACTGAAGCTATTTGCGGACATCTAAAGACGAAAGACCAATTTCCAGCTTTAATTCTCTACCGCCCCCACCCACTTTTTCCAAAAGTTTGCATCCGCCATTGAAACTTGTTTACATATAAACTGTGCTTTTAAATTAAATGGCATACTTAAGTAGATATTTGCATTCGAAATTTGATTATATAGAAACATGATTGTTGTTTAAATCGCCAAATAGATAAAATAGTTAAAAATAAACTAAATAACTACTGTATGAAACTTTATTTAATGTAGGTTTTGGCCTATGACATCTATTTGATCTAGGACTACATGCTTATTACTTATTTTTAATGCGTATGTCCACACCAATCATCCCTATGGTTGTTGGAACCGTGAGTTATTTTTTGTTTTTGTTTGGTGTTTCATTTTGTTCAGGTTTTGCTACTATACATACAACATTATTTTTTGTTTGTTGTCCAAAATTTAGAAAATTACTATACATTGCTCTTCATCATTAGTCAGTGGTGGTGCGAGGATTTGCCTGACGGGGGGGGGGGGGGCATGGGGGGCATGGTTCCCGACTTGCGGACAACTTGGAAGGTCCGGGTGGACGTGGTTACCGGTTTGGTTTTGATGTGCAAAAAAAAAAAGGCATTTTCCCGTCTTTGGCCCATTTTTATTTCTATTTCATATGTTTAAGGGTCGATTGTACAAAATATTTATTTTGCATTTCCCCCCGCCCGCTGGCGCCACCATTGTCAAATGTTATCAATAGTACCAACAATAATTATACAAAATAAGTGAAATCAAGTGCGAAAACCCTACCAAATTTGCTACTGAGCACTTACGAAATACGTTAACGGAAGCGGCTACGTCACACCTTCGTTTTTATTAATAAATTTCTTCCAAATAAATCAAATTTTCTAACTACGAATAATGAATGATTGTCGTAAAATATGACACTGATCAACTGTGACATATTTAACGGTGTTCAATTCAAAGGTGACAAGTATTTATAATGTACCGTATTCGGTTCCGTTATCGTATTCCGTAAAGTTGCAAAAACTCCATATTATAAATGATCACCGTAAAGTTGCAAAAGCTCCATATTATAATGATCACCGTAAAATTGCTAAAGCTCCATATTATAAATGATTTATTGAACATATTTATACAGGATGACATATCAGATTGATGTAAAAGCCTGTTTTTCATATGGTCCTGTTTCTTA
>JAOTQE010053761.1:0-20403 GCA_025631205.1 Nesometra sesokonis
AATAGTTGTTGATTTTCTAAATACGAACGGTCGTTGGGTTAGCCCCGAAGGTATCAAAAGTTTAAATGGTTATTTTATTCTACGTACGAACACAGCCCTAAACTGTGTTTGGACTTACAAAAAATAAACTGTAATTTTAACCCATAGCCCCAGGCGTACATAGATGTTCAGACTTTGGTAATATTTACAGGTAATATGGATGGGCCTGCATTACGTAATCAAGGTCAGGAATAAGCGGTAAATTTCAACCAGTATGAACGGGGCCCTAGATGCACTGGAGAATGAATACATTATTTTTTTTTGTATTCTCAATAAATAAAATAAAACGTGAAGTATAAGCTACTAAAGTGTTTGTTTGTATTTCTTGACTTCAATACAGTGTTTTGTTTGTATCATTTTATCTTAGTAATCATATTTTTTTGTCATTCAAAATATATATGGGACAAGGCATGGGAAAACCACGAAGTTGTTGCACAGGAAGTTATTAAAAAATAAGCAAATAACAGGAAACTATAAACAAAAACCTTTTTTCATAACTTTGGTTAAAGGTGTACAATTTTTATAATTGACCCCTCATTTTAAAGTTTGCAACAAACACAATATGATTTGTATATCAACTCCATTTTTCACTTTTGCAACAACTTGGTGGTTTTTCCCTCAATTTCAATGTCTTCATTCGTGAAAATAAATAGTTTTATCAGATGGAATAGCTGCATAGTAACTATCTTTACATCTCTTTTAAAAAAAAAACAAAACCTTTCTTGTCAAAGTCTTTGTCATAGTTCTTGGCTTTATGCCAACAGGACAAAAGAGTTTAAATAACAGAGTACCAAGTTTGATTTTATTGACAAAATAGAGGGCACTAGTATATCAAATTTATAATTGTCTTTTATACTGTCAAAGAAAATGTTAAAAATAATTAATCACTCTCCTATTAAATCTCCACTCTTGTTACATGTTTTAAATGATTAGAATTATACGAATTCTTGATAGAAATGGAAAAAAGACCCATGAAATTATACAAAGTCATACATTTTCATACATTTTTATTATTTTTAAGTTATATTTTCATGCAGTATTCTTTTATCCTACCTGCAAACCCAAATTCCATCACACTACTCTTTATTTTGAGTCACAAATAAAAATATTAAGAATAATAAGTTGGAGGTAGTTGGATACATTTGATGATGTATTATCCCCTAACATACTCACAGCATATGGGGCATGGCATGGCAAAACCACCAAGTTGTCACAAAATTGAAAAATTGAGTTAATATTATAGCCATACTAAACTTGTTGTAAACTTTAAAATAGGGGATAAATTATTAAAATTGGACACCTGAAATTATGGAACAAAATATGCAAAAATTTTCTTTGTGTTTGTTTATATTTCCTGTTGTTTATTTGCTTATTTCACAATAATTTCGTATGTAACGTCTTGGTGGTTTCCATGCCTTTCCAAATATGATGTACTTGTCTTTGGGTTCCTTTAATGAGAATGATATTACCCTCTTATAGTAGTATTACTCCTGTATGGTTGAAACTCGCTGCATTAAATTATTTTTATTGTTACCATTTTTTTAGAGAAAATGGAAGATACTGGATCTCACCGATGCTTTAGAACAAAGTGATACAAAATGTAAAGTTACATCTCAAAGAATTGAAGAGGCTAGTAAAGGAAAAGAGGATAGTGTATGTTAAAAAGTCTTTTTTACAAAACAAAAATTGTATAACATTTTAGAAAAATATACCAAGAAAGAACCTCATATTCATAACATTTGCTTTGTTAGAACAACATGTTAACTTATAGTGCCATCAGTATGACATGGCTGTTATTGGTAATTTTAGGTGGGACTTTTTCTAAAACCTGTTTTTTTTTTTAAATTATTGATTTTTTTTTTTATCTGCTTTCATGTTGATTTTTATTCTGCCCTCCTTTTAGCTGATTTTCCCAAAAAAGTTTGTAAAACAAGAAAAGAAATTGTTTTTAATTTAAAAAAACAACAAATTTCGCCTAAGTACAGTAGTACAGTCAAATCCCTGTTTTGTTTGTAGGTGTAGGGAAGTCTAACTTTAAAATGTTAAAATTTAGAAATAAACTGTAATTTATTTGTTCGAGAATTTCCTACACATCCATTCAAGATTGAAGATACTGGATGCTTTTACAGTTAACAACACTAACAAAGGAGTGAGGTACAGCTTCACGTGGACCTAATAATAGTGGTCCTAGAACCCATGACCCTTACCATGAACGGGATAGCTTCCACTGTATTATTTTATTAGGTCTTCAGTATTCAGTAGAAGTGGGGCTGTAGTTGATTTACATGCTTCCTTTCAACCCCGAGGTCCTGGGTTCAAACCTGGCTGAACACTAGGTTATTTCCCACAACCTTACAATGCCTAAGACTCATAATGAGACTTAGTTTAGAAAGTATGACGTAGATCTCATCCTATAAGTGGCGAGAAACTTGCTGTTGCATGTGACACAAAATTTAAAAAAATAACGTTTTTCATAGGAAGAGAGAACAAAGATATTAAAGGACTTACAACAAAAGGAAAAACAGTTATCAGAAATTTCATCAGAATTGGAACGATTTAGGGATTGTGATCCAGAAGTGATGGAGGGCTTAAAGAAAGAGAGTCAAATAGCCCTTGAAGCAGCCAACCGCTGGACAGGTAACTATCAAAAATGGGTTTTTTTTTATTATATTTCCTAAATTAAATCCTTTCATTAGGCTTACAGGGCAACTTCGGTATTAAAATTTATATATATAAATCTATAGAACATTTACTTGTGACCTAGTAGATGAAATTTCACAACATTTGGACAATACGATAATGCCGAAAAACATGTTGTAAAATGAGTTCCAAATCAAATTACACAGTTAAAGAATAGGAAAATTTGAAATTTTGAAAAGGTTGTGCTTGAAAAACAAATTCACATTACAAATTTAAATTACATAATTGGAAAGATCAGAAAAATTAACATTGGAACATAATATAACTTAATACAGTTTTCAAACACAACCCTCTTAAAATCCGTAATTTTCCTATTCTTTAGCATTGTGTAATATGAGTAGTAGACACACTTTTTAACATAATGCCTACTTTGGAAAATGTTTTCATTCTCTATAGCATTGTCCAAATGTTGTGTAATTTTGCCAGTAAGGTAACAACTAATTCTATAGGTGTATCCATAGAAATTATAATCCCGGAGTTGCCCTTTAAAGAATGGTACTACACAGGTTAAAACCTAGTATTATTTGGGACAAGCCTGTTAACCATCATTGTAGATTTCCACACTTCCACAATTTAACAATCCCCTTCACATTTACTCCATCTTGAATGTAAAATGCAAGGATATTGTAATGTGTGTGTGTGTATGTAATGTATATGTGTATGTCTCATTCTATGCATATCTTTAAAAAATTAGTGAAAAAATACTGATGCAAGGGTTAGCCCACCTCGGTTATAAACCCAACCTAACTTTTAAGTCATTTTCAATTTCTTATCGTTGACCCGGTCAATTTTGCTGTGAGAAAATTGGCTAGGTTGCACCTACAGGATTAATAACGATTATTCAACTGTATCATTTGCTAATATAGTTTTCACACCGCCCTGGAGGCATAAATGAACATGAGTGAGTAACAATCGGAAAATGTAGGAAGTGGTAAGCTATACTACGAAGGCAAGATAATTTGAAAAACATCACAAAAGTGAGCCTACTACTCAAAGTACATGTATTGAAGAATAGAGAAATTACAGATGTGTCTGAAAACTGAAATCACATCATATATACAACTCAAATAAATAAAATGATCAGTCGAATTCACAAAAGAATTTGTAATGTGTAATGTCATTTTTTTATATAGTTTTCACAATCCACCCCAAAACTAACTGTTCTATATTAAACTGGGGAAATTCTAATCACAGGACTCATTTAATATCAGGCTTAAAGCTTCATCTATGTTAAATTTTCAAGTCTAGGAATTTGCTCTACCTCATAGATTGTGAAACAAGGCAAAGGTCATCAATTGATTTTCTTGTTGAACAGGCATCCACTTCAAATAGTGCAATGCACTTACTTTTTGAACATATTTTATTGAATTCAACATCGTATAAAATATATTGAAACATACATAAATTACATTTTTAAAAATCTAAATATCAATTATTGTATTCTGGTTTCAAACAAATGCAAATGTTAAAATCTCAAATAGTGTAACATTTTAGTTTACAAAAAAAATGAAATAATGGTGCTTCACATTTGTAAAATATAGGAGTGCAAATTTGCTCTCCAGAATTTTGGGGAGAGCTAATTGCAGTCTTCAGAAAT
Organism: Nesometra sesokonis; assembly: GCA_025631205.1. Taxonomy (NCBI): domain Eukaryota; kingdom Metazoa; phylum Echinodermata; class Crinoidea; order Comatulida; family Antedonidae; genus Nesometra; species Nesometra sesokonis. The sequence continues at coordinate 4,337 of JAOTQE010053761.1, forward strand.
GACCCTCCTTGGTAATGCAGGAGAGAAATTAAATATTTGATAAAAAAAAATACATAATGATTTAGTGAAAACTACATAATTTTTAAACTTCTATTACTTTCAGTACTTGCATTTTTCTTCAAAGCCAGTAACAGCTTTCCTGACTAAAATAAGGAGAGCTATAAATTGATCTCCTGGAAGCATGTACAGGGGAGCAGAAGGGAGAAGTTACTCTCATTCTCCTTATATTACAAAGGGTGGACTGAAATAAACACCACTCTAGATTTGACACCCATTTGAAAAAAATAGCACCCTCTGACTAGGTAGGTCTACCATGTTAAATTACTAGGAATAGCTACCAAGAACCACAGAGAACTACCTAGTAAGGCAGTATATAATTACTCGGTCTGTTGATGTTATTAATTCCTTAAGGTTTTATTCTAAAAAAAATAACACCCTCTGACTAGGTAAGTTTACCATGTTAAATTGCTAGGGTGATCTACCAACAACCACAGAGAACTACCTAGTAAGGCAGTATATAATTACTCTGTCTGTTGATGTTGTTAATTCCTTAAGGTTTTATTCTAAATAATGGCTGTATTGTCTTTTAACACCCTCTGACTAGGTAGGTCTACCATGTTAAATTTCTAGGGTGATCTACCAAGAACCACAGAGAACTACCTAGAAGGCAGTATATAATTACTCTGTCTGTTGATGTTGTTAATTCCCTAAGGTTTTATTCTAAATAATGGCTGTATTGTCTTACAGTATGTATACTTGTAGAGTATTGCTGACCATACCATTGGAAGTATTCCTCAATATGATGGTTTTTGATAGGGTTAAACCTGTTAACTACCTATATCTACCTTGTCGCTACCATATGAATGTGTAACATCTAGTCCACAGCGCTTTGAGACTATTAAGTATAAGGCACTGTATAAATCAAAAACTATTAACTGCTAACTATCTACCATGTTAACGGAGTTATTTTTTTCAAGGGGACTTTTTGGCATTTGATGGAGAGAAATTAAGGAGAGCTGTGAATGGCTCTCATGGGAAGCATGTACAGGAAAGCAGAGGAGAGAAGTCACTCTCATTCTTACAAAGGGTGGACTGAAATAAACACCACTCTCTATAGAGTTGACACTCTTTGGTAATGATGAAGAGAAAGTAAGGAGAGCTGTAACTCTCATGAAAGCACCTTCAGGACAGCCTAGGAGAACAATCACTCTTGCTCCCCTTACAAATGATTGACTGAATAAAATATGAAGACAGTAATTGTTTTTAATAATGACATACAATATTTTGTAATAATTGAATCATTGATAAATTTAATGCTTATAAACAGATGGTTTTAGTTTTGTTTACTACACCAACACATGTCTAATTGGTATTGTTAATAATATTTATTTGGAAAATTTCATAAAAGTACAAATTTGGCAGGAACACAGAGAACAAAATAATTTTGAAAAATCGATTAGCGCAAGCGCTAACCAAAGAGTTTGATGAGTATCTTTTTTTTTTTACTCGCGAATAAATTAAACAAGTATTCAGGTAACTAAATATTTTTATTATTTCAGAAATAATAAACGGGTAAATTTCCAAATAAATTTAATTTTTGTGGATTTTGGAAGGAATTCCCCTTAAGTTTCTTTAGGCCTAATGTGTTGTTCATCTGGAGCATCATCTTTGTTCTGTTTTTTTTGTAGTTATATTTAATAATTATGTTCTAACCAGTGTGGTAATCTGGACAAGTACTAAACCTGGGAAGGAGGAGGAGGACCAAGCCACAATTGGTCCCAACATTGTATGAAAATTTTATGTAAATGGGACCACTGGTTTTTAGATATTGGACATATAACAGACAGATGTGGCTTATTGCAATGCCCTCACTGGAGGTGGGGGTGCAAGTTTACAATTTGAAAAAAAAACAAAAGTTGGAAAAAATTTAAAAATTATAATTTGGCCTAAAAGAACTTTTTTCATCCTTCCCTATGGAAAAGGCCCCACTCAAAAAAAAAAAGTTTTCAATTCTAACCTAATTTTAATTTTACAACATGATTATATGTAGGGTAGATATTTTGATTGGATTTGATTTATCCAGTGTCATAAGACACCAAGGATAACTTACGAAAGTCAAGTTATTTCCAATGAGCTCCTTCTGGTGGTGATTGGGCAGTACCCCAGTAGACCATCCCCTACTCTTTACCAAGGAGTGCACTGTGTTCTTTAATCTGCATATGACCCATGTGGTACATGGGACCAACAGCTTAACATCTCATCTGAAAGATGTACTATTAACCCTCCAAACAAATCTCAAGGATATTGCAGTAGTATTCGATCAAACCTGGGATCAGTGATTCTCGACTACCACAGGTTAAACAACTGAGTTAAATGCCACTTTCATACAGTATATTAATATAAAGGAAGATGATATATTTACGTCTTCGTAAACATATCATTGAACAATAAATTTATATGAAATAAACAATGCATGCGCACTCCTTCTTATGAGGGCCAAATGAATAGCAAGCCCCATAGTAGTCCTAATTTAGAGCGCCAAACTATTATTAACATGTATGACATGATTTTGTCACATGATTTTCAAAATCCGTCATGCATACATAATGACACCTCAAATTTGAGGTGCCATCCATCATGCTTCAAATACGTTAACATGACTTAGTGCGAGACTCAAATAAATCAACTATGGGGCGCCAGTAGTGCAACCTGATGCAGTAAAAGAGATTAAAACAACTAGAAGTCCTATGAGACCATAGATTTATTATTTACGACTAGATGGTGAACTTAACAATGTAGAATTGCAGTCCCATGTAGATACCCCATAGATTTATTATTTACGGCTAGATGGTGAACTTAACAATGTAGAATTGCAGTCCCATGTAGACAACTACTATTTTGATTTTGTCAGCCTTTGTCACAAACATTTAAGTTAAATAATAATAATTGTTCTATAATTATTGTATTTTTAGCATTCTTTTGTTATACAAATTATTATTGTCATATATATTTTATGTTGTCAATGTCTTCATATTTGGATTAAATTTACTTCCATTTATTAATAAATTTGAAACTTTTATGAAAGATTGGGGGCGTAATTTTGACGTAGCAACAGTGTTAGAACGTAACATGATTTGATTGATTGGATTCCTGAATAGTAGGGCTTCCATGGAACTGCACTTTGGGGCTGTGTATTCTTTGGAAGTTCACCATCTAGCCGTAAATCTATGGGTACCATCCATCATGCTTGAAGTACTTTAACAGGCCTTAGTGTAAGACTCAAATAAATTGACTATAGGGTGCCAGTAGTGCACAATGATGCAGTAAAAGCGATTAAAACAACTGGAAGTCCTGTGAGACGGGCTATGGAAAGACAAACAAGGTAATTTTTGTTTAGTCTCATGATGAAATCCAGTTGTTACACAGCCTGCGTCGTTCAGCTTATCCAATCTTTTCCTTCATGACTCTAATTGCTTGAATTCTTAGATGACCATTAAAAATGAGCTGACAATCTCGTTAATCAGTATCAACATGAACCAGCTAATTAGGTCAATGACTGAGTATTAATGATAACGACACAGCTGTATGATCTACAGCCTGCTGTCGGCTGCAATCGGTAATTGCCTATTATTGTAAATAACTATTATTATGACTAGGGTATCATTAGACTTTGGGGTAACATAGCTACCAGCATATACTATAGGCCTACATTTTGTAAGGTTGTGGTATGATTGTGTCTGAACAAAATGTTTGTGTCAAATAGATAAATTAAAATGTTGATACAAAACTATACCTTCACTCTCCCATACTTCTGCTAGTTGGCTTATAATATTCAAATTATATTACAACATGGGTTAATGTACGCACACAGTTTAATTACATTCCTACTGCCCACTACGGTTTAATAGCATGGCTACTCGCTGTGTCCGACTTATGTTAGCCTGCTATGTGCAAATAGATTACTTCCGCTCACTGTGGAATAACAGCTGCTGACAAAAACCACATTTGTAATACATCAGTAAAAACCACAGAGATAGAAACAAAATTACATGCAGAAATTTCATGAATGAAATGATCATAGTAGAATAAAGATCATGTTTAAAAGCTGAGAATAACCACAAAGAAAAGGTGAAAAAATATACAGAATTTTTATCAATGATATCAACAACATTGCAGAATAAGTGAAGATCATGTTTAATACATCAAAATATGATCTAAAACCACAGCTATGGCAAGAACCACATTTAGTTATAAGTATTAACTACTGAAAAGCAAGAAAAAAGCATACAGAAATTTTATGAATTACATCAATATTGACTTAAGATCAAGGCTCAGAATAACCACAAAGAAAAGGAGAAAAAAAACACATATCAGTGATGATACATAATGGAAAAAAATCATGGTTAAAAGCTATTGGAATATGATGTAATACCAACAATAGGAAAAACCATATTTTTAGTACATGAGGCAAAACATTTTTCATACTTTGTTTCCTAAACTTTTTTTGGGCAATCAGCTGAAAAGAGTGATTTATATATTTTGAAAAATATATAAAGAATGATAATTAACACAATATTTGCATTCTCACAAAAATATAAATCAGAGGTTGGAATAAAAATTTATTCCAGTTTTTGAATTATTTGTCTGAGGGTTTACAGACCAAAAAGATAATATTTTATTTTAAATCCTAAATTTTTGTGTCGGAGAGCTCTCAAAACAAAGAATTAAAAAAAAATCTCAATTAACGACAGAGAAAAGAGAAAAAACGTGCAGGAAATTTATGAATAATATAAACTTAGTAGAATAACGCTCTCAAGTTTAAAAACTCTGAATACAACAAAGAAAGGAGAAAAACACGCAGAATGTTATGAATAATATAAAGTAGAATAAAGATCATGTTTAATAGCTCAGGATAACCACAAGAATAAGGAGGAAAACCCGCAGAAATTTATGAATGATATGAACATAGTAGAATAAAGATCATGTTTAATAGCTATACATCTAAATGATGTTGCATATAATTGTATACATTAATATACATTAGAGATTTAATATCTAGGTGCTGAATAATGTTTACGCTTCAATTTCATCAAAGAATGCTACAGTACTTGTATGTAATTTCTCATCTATAAGTCTTGTGTTTTTTTGTGAATTTGATTCTCTGTTAGACAGAATAAAGGTAATCTGCCAACTCTCATACAGAATGTGAATTTTACACATGTTGACCGGATTTTGATATCACACACCAGTGTTCGCCTAATTAAAAAATTTATACTGGTGAATTGTTTCAAAAACATGACTTGTCAGGCATGCCTTTTGAGTTGGTTTCCTTATCTCAAATATCTACATTCTATATGCCTCTATGAGCATTCCTGTAATATTAGAAAGTATTATTAAAAATTAAAGGAGGACAAAAAATAAATAAGAATCATAATTATATCATAATTATTTATAATCAATTTTTACCGGTAAATTTGATGGCTAAAACCATACACGGGAGAGTACTGCACAAACATCACATTTTCTAACGTGAGAAGAAATTGAAAAAAAAAATCATGATATAAAGTGAATACGGTATATTAAAAACCACTCAAATAGTTATTTAAAAGTCTTCTATGCCTTGGAAGTTTTTTTGATTTGTATGATAAATACTATGTGGGTCGCTATAAGAGCCAAAGACAAAAATGGGACAAATAAGCTATTTTTTGCTTATTGCAATCGTAACTGATACTATCATTTGGCAGCGGTAATTCAGACTTTGTCTCGCACATTGAGATGCCAAGAAGTTGGCGAGTACTGCATAAATATGTATCATGACCAGTACATCTGTACATTATCTCTATCTTTTTAGCTATGCCGATGTGGATCTCAAGGAACACCCAATACAGGGGCAGATGCAGACTTTTGGAAAAGGGGGGCTGGAAGGGGAGGCGGTAGAGAGTAAAAGTTCTGGGGGGTCCGGGGGCATTCTCCCCCGGGAAATGTTGGACTTTACATGTCCTGAAATGGCCTCAGAAGCATGTTAAGGGATAAATTCTACCTGAATATTTTCATTTTATAGACAATATAAATAATATTGATATATTTTTCTTTCCGAAAGGAAAAGAAAAATATATTAAAGGTGCCCCTGCCCGCCCCTGCAATATATTAAATGTGCATTCCCTTCAAATCCGATTTTGAGTCAGACCAGCTAAAAATCCAAAAGATAACATTGGATTAATAATAAACAATAAACTAGAATTCTCCGAAATTATTTTATATTCTGGTGTGACTGAATCTTTATTCTACGTATTGTTGAATTATTCTGCTGCAGTTATTGCAGTAGTTTAAAATCAACTGTAGTTACTGCATTCATTCCTTGTAAAAGAAACTTTAGCTTTTTGTGTGTTGGCCATTAAATGAGTGTAAGTGCACTTAAACAGTTGGTTCAATAAAGAGAATAAATTGTGTTGATGCATTTAAAAACAAAAACAGACTTAACACTGTTTAAAAAAGAAAGCCCTTAATTATTATAGAAAAGAACTGGCATGAAAGACATCAATGCAGTACTGTATACCTGCCAACTCTCACGCATTATGCTTGAGTCTCACTGGAGCCTATTTTTGACGTCTCGCGCATAAATAATTTTTCTCACGCCTTAGCAGAATTCTCACTTATAAACAGTTATTTTAATAGTTTTTATCACGCATGCGACAATATAGAGCAAAATACGGTAAAAACGGCCCCAAAACTATGGTAATTTAGGCAGAAACAGCCCAAAAATGGTCAGATGAAATTGAAGAAAAAAAATGGGAGAAAATGTGGCCCAGTACTTGGTGGCGGGGGTTGTCTTGCGCATTGGAGGCAAAAAAAGTTAGAAGGCATAGTACTGTCTCGGGTATGAGGCCACCCAACAATTTAGTTTCTTTATACATAAGCCAACTCAAAAACATACAGTGATTCTATGTTTAAGATTAGTGGGCTTATACTAGGGCAGGGCTCAATTTTTTACTAGCCCAGCGTACAATGGCTAGTGAAAACTGCACCGGGCTAGTGGATTTTCATTTGTACTAGCCTAATTGGCTAGTGAGTACAAGTGTCAAGCAGTCACTTACACATTGTAGATTAAGTTGCCACAGACTTGGGCTATTTGAATTGCTTGTGGGCTAGTGAAATGTAAAGTCAACTTACCCAGTTGACTAGTCAAAACAAAAACAAAAATCTAGGCCTGTAGGGTATATATCCACATCACACACTGGGATTCCATATGTAATGGGCTTATACCAGGGTATATGTCCACATCACACACACTGAATAGGATTCCATATTTTATACCAGGGTCAACACGGTAAATTGAATAGGAAAATAATGGATAGCCCTTTAAGCCCTGAGGCTTTTCTCCAAATGGATCCTAGTTCAGAAAATATACCCTACATTTACCTATAATAAATCATTATAAAAAAACAATTTAAGTGCAGTACACCACAATCAAAGCTCATTAGATTCAGCTAATTAAACAATTCCTCAGTTATCAATGATGTATGAATGCAGACTGCGCAACGGTAAACAAATTAATCACTACACATTCTTCATTGCAGTGATTGATCACAAATGTGATGGAAAGAGAAACTACAAAGATAATACACAGTAGTCACACCAGGGATCTGTAGTCTTTAATACTCCCGGTTACCACGGAATCTGATCGCAACAAATTCCGCAGGCACTGATTGGCTGGATTGGATGAGGTCAGGACACCCTCTATCTCCTAATAAACTACGGCAACACATTTTGTGATGAACTATTACAAAGTAAAGTGCTTGTATGAATGCATTTGAACAGATCCCTGGTCACACTTATGCTTTTTAAATTAAATTCATCTTCGGATTCGGGACGGAGAGGAAAAACAGCTGATTAAAAGATGCTACTGTCATCAATGTTTAATTAAAGCTCATTAAACCAGAAATATTTGAAGTGAAGTTGCAATAACGGGGCCATTAATCACTGATAAACAATGTTTTGATGGATTGGTTATGGCATGTTTTGTCATGGTAGTACAGTGTGTATCAAATCAAAGTTGATAGTTCTTTTGATCTGAGATAGTTCGGCTGTTTTATTGTTAACGCTGTAGGTTTTATTTACAGTAAATTGTTTATTAATAGCCAATTAACTATACATTCTTTAAAAGTAATTGTCCCATTGACTTAGGTGCATTACTCTTTCTTGGGAGATAAATCATTATATAGTTTATAGGCCTACTCCTAATTAATGCTCAATCCTTATCAACATCATAATATTTTTTATAATCAACGTCCACATTACTACAGTATCTGGCCTAAGATCCTTATCAGCACCACTGACAGAGGTAGGGTGGCATTAAGTAAGTACAGATTGTGGGCCCCTAAGATCGTCTGAGTAAAGCTTGCCCCTCCCTATATATTATGCGCATCCCCCTAAAATTGGCCCCCAAAAAACAGGACAAAAATCTTTTTTTTTGGCTTGTCAAATTTGAAATCCATTTGATCCATGCCCACCCTCATCGAAAATAGTTCCCCCCCCCCCCCCCCCCCCCCCCCCCCTTAAATCTGGACCTCTTGGGAGACCAGTACTTATTGTATTGAAAGAGTGATTTATCCAGAATAGAGAAAGATTTGTATTGTATTGTAATGAAGAAAATAGCCTAGATGACGTCTCTGCAAATATTATCTACAGCCTACTAGCTTAGCACTGAGGAATTTTCAAAGAAATTGTCTAGGCCTGCCCTAAAATAGTTCAATAACTTTTCACATTTTTACTCATGAATAAAACTAAAAATATGCAAGTAACTGATCCATGTTTATTATTTTAGAAGTAATAAACAGGTAACTCAAATAAATTTAATTTTTAAATTAAATTTTGCAGTAAATGGTTCTGTTCAAATGTAACAATTTCTAAATCCAACTTCAGTTATATTAAAACCAAGATCTTGTAACGTTACCCGTAAGCTCCGGCTCCAAAAAAGTTAAGTTAATTATTATAATTATTTAACATAATTACTTAATCTTTTATATTTATTTGCTTAAATACTTGCTTCATGTCTTCAGGTCGGTTAAGCTAAAAGCTTATGGAACCCATCCGGAACTTAGTAATAATGAGTACTTACAACACGGTAGACATTTTGGGGAGTAAAAGACAATATAATAAAGTGTCAGACATAGAATAATAGATTGATGCTTGTAGGAAAACCTAAAACAAACAAATAAATAAATAAATAAATAGGTAAATGAATAGAGATCAAGACTTATCAGTGTCGCCATCCATCTTCGCTCTGTCACGATCCCAGGTTAAATATATTTTACAAAATTTTCTCTGCGAAAGTGAAAAAATATATCTGTGGAATATTACTTACATTACAATTTTCGACACATCTCGGATGGTGTCAAGGCAAAGTTAGATATTTAACAATCTTGTTTTCTCTCTTTTTCTTTTAAATGATGCATGAACTAATACAAAGTACTATATTTTTCAATCCAGTTTTTAGTAATTTTCTGCTAAAAATGCAAAGTAAGGAAGCAAACGACAAGTTATTGATGATAAAAGTCACTTGTGAGTGATTAAGATTTGAAATCTGGCTGTAATACTGCCTAAGGTTTTCTCTTGATTGTCTTAGTTTCCTGCTTTTAATGTTGCTTCGTGACCTTGATAGCGGTTCACTGTTAATAATGCTGCAATCGCCACAAGTCTCGTGCCCAAGCACCATTAACGAGTCCACCGTAACATCCAAATTAGCTCTCTACACTAGACTACCTATACTTTGATTCGGTAATTACCAGTTTATGGCATTTCATTCGTTCCATCAGTGTCACATAAAATCAATGGTGAATAACTTAATAAATTCTTTGCCATTTTCTGATTATTATTTGCATAGTTGTTGTAGAAGTATGGTAGGAGTAATTTCGCTCACTAATTTTAAACCTAGAATTGACAAGCCTCCAATTAGTCTTGTTTTATAGCACTGAAAATAGCTGTAGTCAATATAATTAAAGGTAATAAATCACCAGTTCTGAAAACAGTTTTTAATTAAGAAAATAATTGTATTATTTTTAAAATTATGAGGTTTCATTCTCAAATTGTTATATATTTGAACATTTTTTAGTTCAAGCATAGCCTCAAGGATGTAATACCTATCTTAAATGATGGTTTTATGGACCACTACTAATTTAGTGGAATTATTCTTTTTTTGGGTTTTAGGTTTTAAACTGAAATCGCATTGGAGAAAAGGTTACATTTTTAAATTGTTTGCACTTAGATTATTTGATGTGGTTAGTTTTACTAAAACCTTCCACCGTTCTGGCATGTTACCAAGGCTCATGGGTGATTGCCCAACTGACCAATAATTGCCATTTGGTGATATGACTCAAAAAGTTTATTCAAGTTATGTTGTTTGATTCAACTTTCCTTCTTGGTAAAACTAACTTGGTCAGTTTTTCCCCCCACCCATCTCAGGTAAGTGTCCTATCAGCTAAACTTCTTGTTCTGTTGTCAGTGAACTAATTGTAAAATTAGCCAGCGATTTAGTCAAAAATTGTGAAATCATGATTGTGCTACAATTATAAAAAAAATATGTATTCTGTTTTTTTTTTCTGTTTTTTTTTCAATATAAACTTAGTGTCTTGCCATTATGTAATTTTTACTATTAAATTTTAACTTGGGCCAAGCCCTAAAGTATGTTTTCACACTTATGTGACCTCTTCCACACACATCAAGATGTGTAACACCTACACATTGCCAAATCTTCAGCCTAAACTCTGTAGCTTCGTTTGATTAAGAATTTCGTGCCGTACCCATCAGTAAGTACTTCCGCCACCCTTGTAGCTTTGTTCTTAAAATACTTGCCTTATAATTGCAAGGTTCTGGGTTCGAACCTGACCACACACCAGATTCCTTCCCACACGACCTACAGTGCCACTCTCTAAGCCTCATAATTAGATTTAACTTAAATATTGCATGGTTCTCGTGAACCTGTAAGTTGGCATGAAAGTTTGAAGTGAAATGAAATAAACAAGTTCTCGTAACTGAATAGCAAGCTTTTCATTTGTGATGACATAAAACGTGAAACATGCGTCAATTCATAGTTCTTAGTTGTTTTCTGAAAACTGGCAGAACTAGTTTTATTGAACTCCTGTGCAATCAACATAAACCTGACTTACCACTGGATTTCCGCTGTACATGATAATGGTTTACTGTAGCAAAAACTTTTATTGCAATTCATTGGAGAATCAAATCTGTACACAGATTAAATCCTAATAGTTTAGAATAGATTTTGTTCTACTTCTCACTGTTAAATTATGTGATTGAAATCGACCATTACTTACTTAAACTTCCAGTCACTTTGGCAGTATAGAATGAAAAGATGTACCAAACGTGAATTTCTTTTGAATAAAAAACATGACGGTGACGTATGTGGCGTTTGTTATTATAATGTTAATGCACACATAAAGTAATTCAAAGAGGACATTTGCTTCTTCTAAATAAATTAGACGCAGCAATTTAATAAACTAATTAAGGCCCGGTCACACCGCCCGAACTTTGTTGGAGCGTTCCTTGAACGGTATGGTAGATGAATTTTTTTTCTCCATTCCAGGAACGTTCCAGCAATGTTCTGGCGGTGTGACTGGATCTTAAAGGCCTGGTCAGGCCCGGTCACACTGCCAAAACTTTGCTGGAGCGTTCCTGGAGTGGTAAAAAAAATTCATCTCCCAGGCCTTTATTTATATTAGGGTGCCCTCTAGGTTATAAGAGCCTACATGCCAACACTCCCGTTTTAGCCAGGAGACTCCTGTTAAATTTAAATTATACTGATTTTCACACTTGGATTATTCGACTTGGTAAGATCAGGGATTTGTAATAATGTTTGCAGAGCTATGATAACACTTGTGAAATCAACTATTTGGCCATGTTGTCTAAGATTCTTCATGGAGGAATAACCTCCCTGGATTCATCAGACGAATACAGTCCAGATCATTCATGAAGAGAAGCACTGTTCGCATTGGACTTTTAATTTGTAAAACTAGCTTGGTGAAGGCATATATCTCACCCAGCTTTAAAAGTAGTTGTGATTTTGCTAGTTGCCGATGCATCTCTACAATGTCCTTGCAACGACTCCTCAAAATTATGCATTCTGAGGTGTCTCAAGAAATTCAAACATGTTCAATCCAGTCCAAGACATCTCAAAGAGTCATGGAGATAAGACGTCTCAGCAAGTCTTAGCAACCTTGCGAAGACCAGTGCAAAGTCACCGTAACTGCTCGGAAACATCTTGGGGACATCGCCACGACTGCCTGACATGACTCGGAGACTCTCTGCAACTAAGAAAGGCCTTAGAGGCATCAGAGGAACTGCTGTACTTGGGGAACTGTGAAGCAACATCTCCCACAACTGTTGGGCAAAGTACCTGTCAGCTTATCTTAGGCTGTGTTTCCGCAGGATATTCAATCGTAAAATACCATCCAGTCAAATCAATTTAACAAAAATTACTGCGCAAACTCAATGCAGATCATAATGCATTGTGAGTCCATTAATTTCTGGTGATTTTTTGTGATTTCCCTTTTCCACGTGTGGCGCCCTGGTGGCACCACGGTGAAATCATCACAAAAACAAGATCAAGATTAACCCCGTATTAAAAGTAAAAAATTATCACATGTAGGTCAATTGTCAGATATTAATCAGAATAGAATCTGATAATTATTGGATAATTTGATTACGTCAGTATAGGTTAAACACATGTTTCTGCAGCACTTTTGTCGGATAACTTTTATCACAATATTGTATGAGATTTTTTTCCTGCAGAAACACGACCATACAAACATTTCAGAGATGTTTGCTTAGTGAAAGTACAAGCCATTTTTATTTTGCAGACCTCTCACAACAGCAAGTGGGAGATGTCGCAGAGACATCTACGTTGGTGAAATTAAGTTACCGTTCAAATAAACTCCCTGGGCTGTTAACACTGAACATGTAAAACTGACCATTGAATTAGTTTTAATAAAAAAAAGTTTCATTGGCAGGAAAAAAATTATCCGATAAATTATCACAATAAAAATTATCTGATAAAAGTGCTGCAGAAATAGGCGTTTAACCTATTCTGACGTAATAAAATTATCTGATAATTGTCTGATAATATTCCGATAACTATCCGATAATTGACCTAAATGCAATAATTTTTTACCTTTGACATGGATTAACCTTGATGTTGCTTTTACGTGAGGAAAAGGGAAATCGGCAAAAAATCACCAGAAGTTAGTGGACTCAAAATGCATGGTCTACACTGAATTTGCGCAATTTTATTTTTTAAATTGATTTGATGATATTTTATCTGATAATCCGAAATTCCTGCGGAAAAACACCGTCATTGTGAATACCATTATGGGAAAGCAATTTGAAGGACTGTGATATTGACCGGTCACAGCATAATCAATTCAAATATTTTACATTTCAAACTAATATTGGATATATTCAATTATATATAATGTGTTTATTAAGCCAACTGGGGTAATACCACCGCCACTAACTCTCCTTTCCAGACATTAACACTGACAGTTAGTATCAAATTATTAATATAATTGGATTATTTAAGTCATATTGTTAAATCGCTTCCTGATAAATATATATTTATGGCCACGTTGTTGATCCAAATGGCAATTTAAATTCCCTGTATATAAATGCTATTTTTATAGTAATTACTTCCGTTTTAGGCCATTTAAAATCTTGACTTTGCCGTGTTGTCCATTTCATTGCTACGTCAGTCTAATTTTATTGGCACTAACAAATACGTATTTACAAGACAAACATTATACAAATGTTTTTAGCTCTGACGTACAAGTTCCAGAAACAACCCATATTATTAGGGACAATGTCAAAGTCATTCTGATGCAGTTACTGCAGTAATTCAGTTACAATAATATATTAGTTCAGTTGCTGAAAACATTGAGAACAACATGTCAGATGAGACCTTAGAAAACAATAGCATTGGATTACTGCAGTAACTTCAGTAAACTTAATAGTAATAGATTACTACAGTACTGCAGTAGAAATTTTGACATGTGCCTTAATACACCTTTTATCATAAGTGAGTATTTTTTATAAAAATCAGAGAGGGTGTTACTGTAAACAATATTAAATTTTAAGTACACAAGTTTCAATTCTTAGACAAAGTTAATTTCAAAATTAAGATTTTGTGTCATTCTTTATAATTTTTAAAACATTCAAAATTTATTAATTTGTTTCCAGTCTCCTTGTAACTCATTAAAATACAAGTTGAACCATGTGTTGTGTGATGTGATATTTTAAACATAGGCCTACATTATATGTAGTCGAATCAAATACTGAATATACTTTGTAGGTTCTTGTTTAATGATATTATATTTACAGTGCAGGAATCAAAGCTATCAAGCTACAGATGGCAGTGACAGATTTAAGGGGGGGGGGGGCTTAACAGACTAAATCCCACCCCAGTAATAACTAGAAAACGCTCCATAGAGAGCATACCTCCACCCATGCCCCGTCCTCCTGGAATAAATTAAATTTTCAGGGTTTTTGTTAGTGTGCATAGGCTGTACAGATACTTTTTTCATAGTACTGTATACTGTACTCGGACAAATAAGCGGCTGGGCGCTTTTTACCCTCGCCGAGAAGGTTTTGCAATGAGCTTCGTCTCCCTGTCTGTCTGTCTGTCTGTCCTTTCTTCCGCGTGTGACTTGATTGAAAAAGCAAAAGCATCAGAACAATGGAATAGTCCAACTATTACCATAATAGACGTTAAACCACAATTGATAATAGCCACTCTATTCTGATTAAATGACATTTGATAGAAAAAAATAATAATACATACGGTAAAAACAAACAACTGCTAGGTTTCAACAGGATTCGAAACCCGCAATCTTAGAATCAATAGACAACAGCGGTAACTGTTATTAACTGAACGTGCCATCCTTACGACTGTGTATTAATGGCAGTAGATAACAATCCACTCATAGCATACAACAACTGCATACGACCCATTGACTAACCCTTAAATGTGTCCCCCAAATCTCTATTCGGACCTCGATTGTGACCAAAATTTAATCAGTTCTTCCTTAGTATAAACTGAAGACTCTTGACCAAATTTCAGCGTAATCCATTGTGTAGTTTTTCTGTAATCTTGCTAAGTGACACACATACCGACAGACAAACATGAGTGAAAACATATCCTCTTGCCAACTTCGTTTGGCAGGGGTAAAAATAGATGCACAGCTGCTTTATCTAAGGACTCCCAGAGGCAAGGAAGAACTGTTATTGCAAGCAAGCTTTTTTTTGTGAAAACCAACTTCAGGATTTAAGCCCAGCCTAAATCACAATCCTGGATCCGCTCCTTGAACATACCATAGCTTATGTAATATGCAACTTCCACAAATAAACTGAAATGCTATGATACAGTAAACTGTAGTTTGAATACTGATTTTATTATGTAGGTTCATGAATGCATTTAATTAGTATACAGATATATTTGTCATTTACAATACTGTATCCTCTACATGATGAAGTATTTCACCCTGCAAATATAAATGAAACCATATCAAACATTTAGGCAATTAAAAAATTATATAAAATATACATAACTACCTGCTTGTTCTATTTGAATAATGCAGTATACTGTAGTTCAAATTTATTCTGTAGGTTCTTCAATGCATCTAATTAGTTTATTGATATATTGTCCATTTACAATATCCTAAAGATCAGATATTTCACCTTGCAAACATAAATAAAACCCTTTCAACAATTTAGACAACAAATTTATAAAACAAACTTAACTACTTGTTCTATTTGAATGATACAATATACGGTAGTTCAAATTTATTCTGTAGAATCTTGAATGCATCTAATTAGTTTATTGATATATTAGTCTAGGCAATCTAGCATTTAAAGTGAAACAAATTGCAAACAAATGTTTTTTTGTTTTAATTAAATATATATGACGACGGGATGAAATTCCACAAATCACACCTCGGGAACATATGCAAATTAGCTAAAATATGCAAATTAGGTGTCAAAATATAGGGTACCCATATCTCGAC
>JAOTQE010053772.1:0-20401 GCA_025631205.1 Nesometra sesokonis
TGTCAAAAATAGTGAGAAAATGTCAAAAATAGTGAAAGAGTGAGATTGACTGAAAAATAGTGAGACTTCTGCCAAAACAGTGAGACTTGGGAGCTCTGCATGCGTAATCCACACATGTAAAAAAATCAATCTTCAATGATACCATGGAGAGTCACAATCTGTTATGTACATGTGCAGAAAAGCACGTGAATAGGCGGAAACTGTGATCAATTTGTTTATCACTGCACACATGTATTTGCATCTTTTCACGCACCTTTCTGTATCCGCGCATGACAATTTGTGCATCTTGTGGTGTTTTTGACGAAATTATTTGGATACAAATCGCTGCTGAAACTTGGTTTATGATGAGCAAAGTAGGGAGTGCAAAACTCGACAGTAATATGCACATGTAAACTACACCTCTCTTCTGTAAATTAATGAGCAAGGCATTAGCAATATTCATGGCTTTTGTGGTAAGCGTGTTGCCATCCTTGTGTATACAATACTATGTATGGGGATATTTAAATTACTGTATATATATCAAACTCAAGATGGATTCCATAACTTTTTTTGATCAAGAAAGAAAGTAAAATGTATACTCCAAGAAATGAGATACACGCCATCGTGACAGAATTCAATATTTCGACACAAATGATGTCATCATTCATTCCTGATGATGACATAAATTATATCGAAATATTGAATCTTGTCACAATGGCGTGTATCTCATTGCTTGGAGTATGCATTATACTTTCTTACTTGTAGTTGATTAGTGGACCTTTCAGATTTTTTTTATCAATTACTATATCTGATAATATTTAAATTTTGTAATCGTGTTCAATTTGTATTTAAAACTGGTTTTTGAAAGACTTTTAGATCTTAATATCAATAATGATTTTCTGTTTCTAGATTACCCACCATCCCACCATAATTTTACTAAATGTAATTTCTTCTGCAATCAACAATTTGTATAGATATAGTGTAAACATGAACAATTATTTTTAATAATTTACTATGTATTTAATTAAGGAAACTTGATTTTTAATACTGGTATAATTCCAACCTCAAACACCTTTAATGTTTCCGCAGAAAATTGAATATTGACAATTAAGTCTGGACAAACCTTTCACCATGTCTAACTAGCACATGTATAATGAAATAAGTAGTTTTAAAGGTTTTCTACAAATTGTATATTTAGTTTAAATTACCTTGTACAAGGGAAAACTAATTTTGAACTTAAATCTGCTTCAAACAATTATATTGCACTGCAAAAAATACAGCAAAGTTTTAAGACATTGATCTACAAAGTAAAGGTATATATTGTATTATATACCACATACTTAGATTTCAACCATCTTATTGGGTAACAGCTGGTGAATAGTTTCAACCATGCACTGATATCCAGGCAATAGTAGTTCATTTACACTGTAAATTGGCATATGGTATATAAAACAAATATGGGTTTATCATGGCATGTTTCAAATTATAGGCTGTGGTGATCTGGAGGGCACTATGTACCTCGACTTGTCTCGGGACATGGGCTATAATTTGCGCCCTCAATAAAGTCCATATTTGTATAATATTCAATGGTTTAGCCGTATCTACGAGAGGTACGTCAATCAGACTCCTGGGGAAGACGAATTTCGAGATATAGGCCTGACTGTATTCAACCTATTCTGTTAAATTGTGATATTTAAATTACGATAATTAATATCGTTTATTTTAATATGATTTTTCAACAGTTTTTATACTGTATCGCCATATAATTTCCATCCATGGGAATACTTAGTTTTTCCTAGTTAGATCATAGGCAGTTCTTTATTCCATGGTAAAATGTGAAATACAACAAAAGATATCCAACTGGTCATTCTCTGCCGAGTGAATACATGGATAAAGGTTATCCGCCTGTCCACCGGTTGAAGATAATAGAAAATGGTCATCAATTGGTCCAAAATTTTTACCTTCATAAATAATTGTTTTATAATTGGGAACATGATTGCCACTCGTGCTATGTTCTTTCACCTTCATGAAGGTAGATAAGGTTTTTTTTTTCCGGCGGATGGTTGTGTAAACTTATTTAATTGGTAAAACCATATCTTTGTATTGGAATCCACCTGGCATTCAAGTGAACAATGGCTTTAGTAAAATACACGTATGCCTTGCCCTGAAGTGCAATCAACTATTATATCGGTTTTTCTCAAACCTGGTTGGTTTATCACAATAAAAGCTTCCACAAAACCTTAAAATATTTTAACAGAATACTTATTTCATTATAATTGTTTTTCAAGTACTTAAATAGACAATTTAGTGAGTTTTCTCAACTTTACGAAAACGAAAATGGACACATCATAAATTCTTGTAAGGTTTGATTAGAACACCTTGAATATCTCTCACAGTTGGTCAGTAGTGGAGGACGATCGTCAAAGATTCGTAGGTGGAAAATCTGATATATGCTTTAGACTTTAAGAAAGTCTACGGCACGATATTTTTACAGTAATATTTATTTAAATAAAAAGAGGAAAAACAAGGTAAACAGTAAGAAAAAAAAATTATTTTCTTGTTTTTCTATCTGTCAGTCATGTTAGGTTAAATTTTTCTTAGTTTCATTACAGTATTAATGACAAAAATAAATCAATGATTTAATCACTCAGTCAGTCAATCAATGGCAATCAATCAGTCAATAAATCAATCAATCATTCAATCAATCAATCAGTCAATCAAACTTTCAATCAATCAGTCAGTTACACCATTTATCAAGAATATTAAGACATTTTAGTATTTTGTGAACATTTTGAACTAAATCATTTAGCTGA
Organism: Nesometra sesokonis; assembly: GCA_025631205.1. NCBI lineage: Eukaryota > Metazoa > Echinodermata > Crinoidea > Comatulida > Antedonidae > Nesometra > Nesometra sesokonis. The sequence goes on from JAOTQE010053772.1 coordinate 2,793, forward strand.
TATTAGTAATTAGTCTGTTGATCTAGAACCATTTAACCAGATAAAAAAGGCGCCGAAAAGTCTTACAAATTAGTACGACAGAAGACTCGACATTAACACCAGGGCCAGGACATGATGGGATGTAGTTTCTATATTTATAAGAATTTAGACCTCTAGATGCTCAAAAATAGCATTTCCGTTAATTGTACGTTCCTTTAGCAGGGCCAGGTCCATGAATTTAGGTAGAGTCCCCAGTAACATCAGAACCAACAATATTGGTTTCTGAATTTGGAAGAATGTACTCCTCGAGATGCTCAAAATAGCATTTTTGATCATTGTACGTTCCTTTAGCAGGGACAGGTGCATTAATTTTGGAAGAGTCACTGGAACATCAGAACCACTACGATTGGGAATGGGGTTTTGGAATTTGGAACAATGTACTCCTCTAGATGCTCAAAATAGCATTTTTGTTCATTGTATGCTCCTTTAACAGAGACAGGTTCATGAATTTGGGAAGAGTACCTGTAACATCAGCACCACTACGATTGGGGATGGGCTTCTGAATTTCGAAGAATGTTCTCCTCTAGATGCTCAAAATATAATGTTCGTTCATTGTACGTTCCTTTAGCAGGGACATGTCCATGAATTTGGGAAAAGTCCCTGTAACATCAGAACCACTACGATTGGGGATGGGGTTTTGAATTTTGGAAGAATGCACTCCTCTAGATGCTCAAAAATAGCATTTTTGTTCATTGTACTTCCTATATCAGGGACAGGTCCATGAATTTGGAAGAGTCCATGTAACATCAGAATCACTACGATTGGGGATGGGGTTTCGGAATTTGGAAAAATGGACTCCTCTAAATGTTCAAAATAGCATTTTCGTTCATTGTACGTTCCTTTAGCATTGACAGGTCCATGAATTTGTGAAGAGTCCCAGTAACATCAGAACCACCATGATTGGGGATGAGTTTCTAAATTTGGAAGAATGTACTCTTCTAGATGCTCAAAATAGCATTTTAGTTCATTGTACGTTCCTTTAGCAGGGACAGGTTCATGAATTGGGGAAGAGTCCCAGTAACATCAGCACCACTACGATTGGGGATGGGGGTTTCTAAATTTGGAAGACTTTTACACCTCTAGATGCTCGTAAATAGCATTTTCGTTCATTGTACGTTCCTTTTAGCAGGGACAGGTCCATGAATTTGGAAAGAGTCACAGTAACATCAGAACCACTACGATTGGGGATGGGTTTTCTAAATTTGGAAGATTTTTTTTTACCTAGATGCTCGTAAATTGCACTTTCGTTCATTGTACGTTCCTTTAGCAGGGACAGGTCCATGAATTTTGAACAAGTTCCAGTAATCAGGACCGCCATGATTTGGGATGGGGGAGAGGTTCAGAATTTTGAAGAATGTACAACTCTAGATGCTCAAAAAGAGTTTTTGAGGTCCATGATTTCGGGAAGTGTAGAGACGGCGTTCGTAACAACGTTATAGTGTAGACGCACTTCAGCCCCATGTGTAGAACGGAAGTGAAACAATTTTTGAAAAATAATATGGAACTTCAAAATGCTCGGAAATAACACTATTATATTGAAAATTCTTTTAAAATTTCACAATTCATCGTTTTGAAACTACTGTACTGTACTGTAATGTACTAACCATTGTGTTTCCATTTAATTTCTTTAAGCTACTTGGCGAATTACTTCTGGACCGACATAACTACACTACGATGACAAAGTACATCAGTAACTCTGACAATCTCAAGTTGATGATGAATCTTCTAAGAGACAAGAGCAGGAACATTCAGTTCGAGGCCTTCCATGTTTTTAAGGTTTGTCAATATTCAGGGGCGGATGCAGACTTTTGGAAATGGGGAGGGACCGAAGGGGGACCGGTAGAGAGTCAAAGTTTTAGGGGTTTCCGGCATGCTCACCCGGGAAATTTTGGTCTTTAGATGTAAATGATAACATATATCTTTGAAGATTTTTTAAAAACAGTTAATTAAACTACAGTATTTTGTAACACGATTGCTTTTCTTCCTCATGGATATGTTTACATGACTTACTCATAAAACTCACACGATTGCCAAAAGGAACAAAATTACTGTCTTTCAATTTTGACGTATTGGAAAAATTATTCATCTTTTAGCTTCGGTATTTATACATCTATTTTAACTTCGTTAGGTGTTTGTGGCAAATCCTACTAAAACACAACAAGTACTGGATATCTTGGTAAAGAACAAGGAGAAATTGATCGAATATTTGACGTCATTTCACGTAGAGAGGACGGAGGACGAGCAGTTCAATGATGAGAAGATGTACTTAGTGAAACAAATCAAGGAACTTGAGGCCAAGACAGTATGATGACGTCATGTCCAATGTAGAATGATGACGTCATAAAAATCTAGGAGGATGACGTCATATCCAGAAACGGATTGATGATATCATCAAGCTTTATATAAATTAAATTGTTGTGAATATCTTAAATTATATTTTGGAATTCCAGATATAAGATGACCGATTAGTCTTATCTTTATTTAAATGGCTTATGAACAAAGACTAAAAAGTCTTTGCTCATAAGTTATGCCACACTTTGTATCCGTGCGATATTTTCGATATCACCCATGATTGTAGGGGCCCGAGCAGTAAAAAATACTCTAAACAAGGGAAAATTAAGCAAACGTTCCACGTTTGTTAGATACATGTATCCAAAAAGTTTTAACTAAATTTAAATAGAATGATCGAATTAATATTATTAGTTTCGACGTCATTAAATAACTGTTTACTAAATTGTTGTAACGTAAATGTTTTTGACCAAATGTGGTATAAACTATAAGTAAGCTTTTAAAACCAATATTGGATTAAAATAATGCAGGACATATTGACAATATTGGTATTTTAGTTCAAATGTTTTATATAGCCCTATAATAATTCTTGTTGTTCAAGGAATATTGGACAGATTATATTTTTAGTGATTGAAAATTATAGAAAATTAAGTAAAGTTAATAAGTTAAACATCTGTTTTCCAACTTTTATTGAACACATTGAAACGGTGCCTAGCAAACACGTGGCGCGCGTGCGTCTAGTCTACACATGCGTAAACACGTCACAAGGGCTGCTAGGTAACGCTATTTGTTTATGCGCGCGTAGGTAACGACACGTTTTTGTGGCGCCATGTTATTGCCATGTAGATAGAACTTTTTTAGAACAGGTTCTTGTTTTCCGAAACTAAACAAGATCATTGACGACAATTCTACATGAATAAAAGACTGCACCAATGCCAAAAACTATAAGGTACCAGTAAGATTTTTTTAACCGTTACAGTATTTTATGTTGGTTAGGCCCTAGGCCTAGGCCCAAGTACCATACGAAGATTCAGGCTAAGCTAGGCCCTAGGTAGGTTTTCACCTTCCAGTGGTAGGTCTAGCATAGGCTACAGTAGGCCTACATCCTAAGAATTATTTATGGCGAGAGAAGTCGCAAACATTTGTTGCGCGAGGACCATGGACTCGCCGGGGAGATTCTGCACATAAAAACAGTTTTTTCTTTTCTCTAGCCTACTATGCATAGCATCTGGCTAAGCCTCGCCTTGTTCTTTTTTTCCTAATCCCAGGACCCCCAGTGTAGAACGACCCCCCCGCCCCCCAGCTACTGTCAGAGGATACTACGATACCAGAATTCATTTATTCTTTTTTAAAATTCAAACTAGGCCTAGGCTAGGCCTATTTTAATTATTATATATTCTATTATACCAGTTCTAACTTTCTTAACCAATGCGTGTGAATTGTGCTAGGCCTAGGTTTCATATTCCCTGAATTGGATTTGGGAAGCACAAAAAATGTTGATTTACAATTTTCGTCAATTTCATCAATAGGCCTACTGTTATAGGTCTTCATGAGAGATTTGGCAGGCAGAGTTAAAGTATCGATCAAGGGGAACTGCTTCTGTTGAACTGCCATAACTTTACCTACTTTGTTTAATCATGTTTATGAATTTACATATTGGTACAATAAATATGAATTATTTTCTTTTTTTGATCAAGTAGCCTAATATTGTAGTTACTCTCTTTTAGGGCCTACTGACTAAATTGATGATACTGTAAATTTAGTCCCAGACTGGGCTTACGATGAAAGTTCATAATATTCAATACTGTGAGTTTAGATGACTAGATATATCTACAAATGCTGTCAATTAAGCGCTCGCAGATGATAAAACTAAAATTGCAGTAAAACAGTTACTGTACTCTACTACTGTAGATTTCGTAGAAAACACGTGCAGTATTAATGTAATTACGTCAGTTAAAAGTTTGACTTGTGCTTCACGACGCTTCGAAATTCAAACAGAAATGATAAATTTCTTTAATGTATATTGTAAGTAAAAATATGTAGTAGTTCCTGATTAAAATATTTTATAATGCTTTGCCATATTTTACAGATGGCCTACGAAAAATACAAACAATCGAAATGGAATTATCTATATCAAGAAGGAATACCAGAATGTGTAAACGGAGTGTACACGTTTGTTGGCAACACAGCTGATGACAGAGAACAAGTTTTATTGATGGACTTTCCATCTCCAACGGAAACTGCAAAAGAAACTAATCCACTCGTTTATCTTGCTTACAAACACGGAGAAAGCGAAGATACCAACATTAAACCTACATATGGCGATGCTAACAAAGACGATGTTTTGTCGGATGGCAATAGGTACTTGGAGGAGAAGGTTCGTTTTCTGGAGCAAGTAGATCTCATTCAACCTAGAATACAGGTGGCTAGAAAGAAAACCCGTTCCTGTCCTCTTGAACACCATAAGGACGCATGCGATTACAGATGGCCATTTTCTGATATTGGGAATCCATATGGCCAACTCTATCAAAGTCCTAAGAAAAAGAAAGGGAATAAAAGGGGAGTAGAAAGATATCTTGATGGGCAGTTTACAAATATTAGCAGAGAACCAAAGTACAAAACAATGAGGGACACCACTGGATCTTCAGCAGACAGTAATGATGTAGGTAATCGCGCATGCGAAGACTTCACGGCGTCGTCGGAGACGTCTTCAGTAGATGACAAAGAAATTGACCTTTTAACTGATGCAGGGTTGTACATTCGACGAAGGGCTTCAGTTGCCGCGCAGCTTAAAATGCGGCAACAATTACAGAATAATAACGAAGAGGTGGAAAATCAAGAATCACAGAAGAAAACCAAAGTTTACTCAAATCGCAGTAGTGCCACGTCCATGAACGTTAAAAGACACGCCGCCATCCTGGCACGAATGAAAATGAGAACTCTTAATGAAGATAATCATATTAACGATAACCTCTACAGATACGCAGTTCAAAATCATTGTCTCTCAAATTTCTACAAATCAGCAAAATCAATTAGAACAACTAAAAGAAAACGAGGCAATGAAATAAAAGAAAGTGAACTTGAACATACATCCGATGTGAAAGGTAAAATCATGAATAGCAAAAGACCTAACAACAGCGAACACATAACGGTGACTTCAAAGCAGCAGAAGTTAGTAAATGAGCTCAAAGAATCATGTAAAGTCAAACTGACGAAATTGAACTTAAAGACTGAACCATTCAATCAAACAGAAGGCGAACCCGAGTCGAATAAAGTCGGATTAAGAAAAATATGTGTAAAGGGTGAGCAAGATAATACGGCTTTAAATGGTCAGTCTTGTGAAGTTAAGCTTAATAAATTAAATGTAATGGCAGCGCCAGATATTCAAACAAGTGATCAGGGGTCTGGTAAATTTGGTCTGGGGAAAATATGCGTAAAGACAAAAACACCAGATGGTTCAGTTAAGATGAAGAATTTCCAATTACGCCTAATGAAAACCGCTAGGGTCAAGATTGTTCGAGATGTCATCAAAGAGTGGCAGCGGACAAAAGAATCGATAGGAATGAATACACCAGAAGTTACCAGTTGTAGTCGATCAGATACAAATGAACAGCAATCTACTAACCAGCGACAACTTTCATACGGTAAAGCTGTATCAAATGGGTTTCATAATAAACGTTTGAAAATCGAATTTAAAGGATGTCAGGATAAAGAATTGCCAATGGATACTAGTAATCTCTATGTTGTCAGTAAAGCCAATGTGAGTCTGCCATGTCGTAGACATTCGAATGGTGGTCATTCCACTTATAATATAGATGACACTAAAGTGAGTAGGCCTGCAGACGTCAATACAAGACAACATGTGAAAGGCGATATGTCTTCTTTCACGAATAATAATATTAGAATATCTTGTCCGTCAGCTCATTTACAACAAAACGGTTACGTCAAACAGGAGTCCTGCGTTAAAGATCAGAGTAATGTAATACCTCTGTTATTTCCATACGACACACAGTCATGCGAGTCTGGTGGCTTTGAACGCCGTCAACCTAATATAGGAAACAAAAACACTAATAGACTTGAGATATGCCGAAAAAGATTCACCGAACTTGTTGAGTATCAGGCAAGATGGAATTCTATAGTTAATAACTCTAATAAAGTTGAATTATAATGAACGTAAAGGATTTTTTTTATATTCATAGTACATTATGTAATTAACAATCGTTTTATGCAATATTTTTAAATCATTGATTTTGATGATTTTCTTATATAATTATGAATTATATATTATTATTTTCTTATATAGTTATGAAACTTTCAAAAATTAGTACTGTACAATTTTGAGAGATTAGAAATTTAGTTTTGCTTATAATCAATGTGGTTTTGATATTTAAAATTGAAATATAATTTTATTACACTCATGTTGGCTGGCTTTACGTATTATGCCTTTTATTTATATGTTTGTTATAGTTGCCAATCGTAGGTGGTTTTGTAATCCTTATAATTATCTTTAACATTTCTTGGCTTTCTGTTTGTTACCAGGGAACAGTGTTTTCCGATGTTACTAATGCTTGTCCACAGGAAAGATTTGAAAGGTTCAATCAAACTTGTGTAGTAAACACAGATTTTAAACTGTACAGTGATTTTTTAAAACTGTTGACGACCAATATTATTTAAAATCATAAAAATATTGATTTCTTATAACAATATTATTTTAAGTTTAATTTTTATTGCAATAATTATGTAAATAAATCATTCTACTTGCTGCCTTTAAAATCGACTGTAATTTTTCAAGAGCATATACCGTAGTTTGTATATTCTAAACCCAGTAACATAATTATAACATTGAACTGATCAATAGTTTTTACGTTTAAAATTTGAATAAAACATGTAATGGTGTTGTTTTTCTTTCATTATTATCTTGATAATAACGTGTTTAAACTGGTAGCGTTTATACTAAAGTTAGTCACAATGACTTTACAGTCATCCAATGTTAATTTCCGGTGTCAACTTTAGAAATAGTAATTCAAAACACAATAACAGAAATGACAAAGCTTTATGGAATACCTTACTAAATGTGTTTTTTAAGAGAATTAGCTTTAGCTGATATTTCTAATTGTGAAAAAGTGTTAGCATGTCGTCATTTGCTATTGTATTGTGTTGTGTTTATATTCCCTTATTGTAGGAGTGGAAATCCACTGTATTTGAAAGTGATATTAGGGACAACCCCAAAAGGAATGAAAATTCACTCCAATTAACTGAAAATTCACTCCAAATGGATTAGATCACTCAAATATTTGCAGAAAATTCACTCCACAAGAGCCTATTTGTGTCAAAGCCAAACCAAATGAGACATAAGTTGCAATGATAGTTTTCCACAATAGGCAGAAATTTAAAAATGATCATTTTTTATTTATTTTATTTAAAAATATACAGTTCATTCATTAAACTTTCATACTACCTTAACAATTTTTAGATATATGATCACAAACTGTTTAAAAATACAATTTAAAATGACCTTGCTTAGTCAATGTATACTGATAAACAATTTTAAAATGCAGTTTTTTCAAAACTTGCATTTTAAATATTCGAACTTCGATTGTTCATTCGCTGTTAAAGATAATAATGTGTAGTTTTAGAATCCATAAAAAACTCAATTTTCAATTTTCCGACTTATGTATCATTTGGCTTGGTTCTGCCACATTTAGAGTTCTGATAATTAACTCTGAGTGGTCCCTCATGTCTCTCTCACTCCTTTTAAATAAACTCTACTTAAATTAATGCTGTAAGTGATATTATGTAAAGAAAAAATGCAGATAAGCGATTTCATTTCAATGCTCGCTTCCAAATTCTCACAAACGTCACCCGATTGCTAAACTGTTGTTATGCCTAATAATTCAGCAACATAGTACAAAGCCATGTATTCCAGCAGGATTTTTGTGCCAGAAATTGATTTTTTTAATGTTATTTTTGTTTTTTTTGGGGTGCCCGATGCAAAAAAAAACTTAGGTACCATTTTTTCGACTGTGACTTTAGCCGCGATATTTTGAATTTCAAGATGTCTACCTTTGACTTTCATATCACACGGAATGTAGTTATCAATGGTATCACTGAAAAGGGAATTGTACACTGATCAAAAGATTCCGTTACACCAATACCGATAAACCAATATTTACGGAGATATTCACCAAAATAGTCTATACCATCATGTTGGGTATCATTTTAAAGCTCTGGTTGTGCTGAGAAATTTTTCACAGCACGTGTATACCTGAAAGTGCGCATTTATCAATATATTTCCAAATAAAGTGTATGTCAAAAACCTCATAATCATGTAAATACTGTATATTAATTAGGAAATATTCCGAAAACAGTACAGTTAATGCTAAAGTGCACTGAAAAACAGTGTTCGGCATTAATAGAGGTTTTATACGACACCCAACATGATGGTATTTTTAAAATTTTAATTTTTTACCTTTGACTGTATGTATATTATGAATATCTCCGTAACTATTGGTTTATGTGTAATGAAACTTTTTGTTTAGTGTAAAATTCCCTTTCCTATGATAACCATGTTGTGGTTATCATACTTTTCTGTATTAAGTATCCCCAACAAGACAGAAATACAGTAGCACAAAACAAGTCGATTCGACAATAAGACGCGGAAAGCTGCGCACAACTGTAGCTGGTGTCACCAACTGTTCGTGGACTGCACGCCATCACTTTTATTTAGTCAACAGAACCGGGCTAGTATTCCTTTTCTACAGCCGCCTATACAAGGCGATTGAAGATTAGAGTGCGGCTACTGATCTAAAACTATGCAAGCAAGATCAGTGATCGAATGAATCGGTTCTGTATCGTGCTTGCTTTTATACTAATAACATCATCTGCTATGCAAATTTCAAATTTCGCCGACTACGCCTGTGATGCGAAAGTCGCCGAGTGTAGTAGCCTGAGGCGTTATTCGCAATTTGCATGACTCCAGAAACAAAAAATAATATTTATTGTATACATTTTTAATAAGGAAAAGTAAGCATTTAGAAGTGTATTTATAACGATATTTTAATTCAATTTCAAGGTTAATGTATTACCAGTTGATGTTTAATTGTTTCTTATCTCGTAGATATTTAAAGTTATACCCATACAATGCTGGTTATCAGAAATTATATATGTAAAGAACAAAACGCAAATAGTCACAAACGTGCGTGACAAGACCGACCGACAGACAGACAGACAGACAGAAATTTTTGAAAAGCTGCTTATAGAGACGCTTTCCGCGTCTAAAAATGAATTTTGCCACAAAAATCCTGCTGGAACCTCACTTCCGACATCGCTTTCCATAATAAAAGGATTCAATGGTTTATTTAAAGACTTATCCAACAGATGTACATAATTGGCCCTGTTAACATGGTATTGCTGGATCAAGAGTTCATAACACATATAGACACTGAATACACTCACATATTTACTTGTCTATATACAGTTTGTTTTATTGTAGTATAGCGACTACTGATTCAATAAGCTTGACTATATTTCGTCTGTGAAACTACAAAGAGACAGAAGCTCTAGCGCTCGCGTTATAGAAAGGCCCGCGTATAGAGACAAACTGTGGGCGCTCCTATTTGCTCATCACTACATGCGTGCGTTTTGCGTCTCGTCACGCGCCTTTCTGTACACACGCGACGATTTGAAGTCGAGATCAGCTACTGCTACACATGTATATAATTTCTTGTCTATTAAAAGTAGTCGTAGCTTACTTGTCTTTAACAGAAAACAAGTATTGTAAATTATACTATACGAAAGACAGTCAAATGTTTTTTTTTCCTGGTGAACTACAACGAGAACATATTTATGTTCAAGAGTACTTAATGAGAAATTGTGGAAATTTTGCCATCTGTCTCATTTGAAGTTTTGTACACAATACTGGTATCACAACTGTGCGCCTTCCGTGATTGTGTTAGGTCCACAAACAGGTATGACGTCATTCCAATTGCTAAGAAGCTTACTAAAATTGCGAGTTTAGTTGAGACACATAGGAAGTTGCTGTATGCAAATGAAGCTGAAAAACCAAGAGATTCCCATAAACGGTAATTTGAAAATGCTGCTTCCTGGCTGTTGTTGAAATATACACCGTAAATTGCTGTGGAAATAGTAAAAATACAGTTTAATATAGGTTCGTGGTATTGTTTGTTGATGCTAGGTCTGGTGAAGCATACCAAACTAATAGGGAAGGTAGTTATGCAGTTTAGAGAGGTGCTTAGGAGGATGTGCAGAGGCGGATCCAGAGATCAATTCTGTCATAGATTGCCTACGTGAAATACTGTAGATTTGTAAACTATTATAATCACTCAGGACGTGCTTTGTCTCAACTTCCCTGAAAGCGTAGCGTATGGTGGATCACTGTGAAACATGGTCTTTCAAAGACTCAAGTAATCAATAGCAAAAGTAACCAAGAAAACCTACCATTGATTTGTGTTTGCCAAATGGCATCACCGAACCCCCAAATAGCCGCTACAACGAATAATACTGGTAGATCGCCGTTTTCGGGAATCCATGTGAAGAAGACGATGATGATGGCAGTGTGTGCCACTGCTCCAGCTATGAAGATTGGGATCCGCCCAGAATATTTGGCGACACGTCCACTTAAAAATGATGACACTGAATCAGTCACCCCATAGCAAATCATGACGTATCCGACCCATCCAACACCATATGTACACGTTACAAATGACTAAGAAATGAAATATTATTTTTAGTATCATCGTCGCCGTCATCATCGTTGTCCTCCTTATCATCGTCATCGTGTCGTCATCATCATCGCCATCATCATGGTCAAAATCATCATCATCATCATCATTATCTTAATAATCATCATCATCATCATGGTCAAAATCATCATCATCATCATGGTCAAAATCATTATCATAATCATCATCATCATCATCATCCCATTAAGGTATCACCAATTTACGAGGTCATCACCATCGTCACCGTCATCATCGTCATCATCATCTTCATCATCATCATAATCATAATCATCATCATCGTCGTCGTCGTCATCATCATCATGGTCAAAATCAGTCATCATCGTCATCATCATCATCGTCTTCATCATCGCCGTCGTCGTCATCATCATCATCGTCGTCGTCGTCGTCGCCGCCGCCGCCGTCGTCGTCATCATCATCATCATCCTATTAAGGTATCACTAGTTTAGGAGGTCATCAACATCCTTACTAAAGAGCTATCACCAGCTCCTTTACCTACACTGTGTCCATGATATTTTAAAGTGATTATCAAAATAATGAACTGCAAATGACAGTGATCATCATTGTAAAATACGGGACTCAAGAGGTACTGTAGCTGTGATGGCAGAAACAAAGTTTAGTAAACGTTTTAGTTAACCACCTCTGATTTCTAGTATGTGAACGCCATTAAATAAAGATGGTTTCAGTAACATTATATTGGCGATTTATTTCTTTTTTTTTAACCAACCTACAAAGGTGTAGCTATATCGCCTTTTGTTTTGACAGTTAACTTCTTCAGACACTGGTTTAGAATGCTTCGGCGAACAACAGTGAAGCAGTGTAGCGAAGCTTTCCATAAGAATTTAAGCTGTCAACACTTGTCTGTAATGGTTTTACACCGGAAGGACTGTATGTAGCGCGGAATTGCCCGGTTTTATAGTGTCGACATGTAGTGCAAACTTCCAGTGTCTGATGAAGAAAATGTGGAAAACATGTTTAAGAAACTTTATCGTTCCAACCTTTATATTTAGTTCAAAATAAAATAAATCATCATTGATCTTTCCTAAATGGTGACTTTGACAATGGACTAAGTAGATTTAGTTCTGATAGATTTCTGTCAGTATACCTACCTTTGTGAAATCGCCAGTTATAAAAGCTTGTTCTAAACCACTGTATATTGTAATTGGAATCAAGAACAATAATCGTTTATCCTTTAATAAACGTAGGGTTGCCAGGAATAAATCACATTTACCCCCCTCAAGTGTTTGGCGAGAGGGTTCCATTGGATCAAGAAAAAGTACAATGAGAAAAATCGCCACAAATCCACAAGCAGTGTAGATTCCCATGAGTGTATTCACTAAGGAGTCACTAATGTCATCACCACAGTCGCTTTCGCTTGTATTCCCACTAACTAAAAAGACAAAACAAGTGATACTGTAGTTAATTTGCGTAATAGCCCTGACTATTATTGTCAGTTCACTACATTGGCGCTCCATACATCGGCGTTCGGGGTCGTATATCGTCTTTTGTATGCAGGATAGATAGAGGTCACAAACTGTTAAAATCTAAAGGTTTTTATACCAAACTTCTGAAAGGCTATTTTGAATTTTATCAAATATAATAGAATTGTATTTAACTTAGGGACTGTTATTTAAAAAAAAAATAACTGTAAGGAAACAAAATGGCGTCTACTGTGTCTTTGGAACCACTGATTGTAGTTCCATTTTAGTGTCAAATTGTTTATAATACATTATATATTGGGTGGGCATAAACAATGTCCGTACTTTGATGATGCATTGCTCCAAGTATCCTATAGTCAAACGGTTTAAAATTTAATACTGTACATTCAATTATGTTGGTATTATATTGATCAATTTTTGAAGTCATAACCAGAGTAGTTTGTATATAGGCCTAGGTTTAAAATGAAAACATAGCCTCAGAAACCCACGTTCTGGAGACACATTACATCGCGTATCATGTCATGAGTAGAGCACACGCTGAACCTGTATGACGCTCATCAATCAATGAAATACTTTAATTGTCTGGCGCTAGTGTCTAAGACACTTCTGCTAGATAGGTATGAGTTTTGCTGAATCAAGATGGTTTTCTCCGGAAAGGACAAGAAATTGATAACAACATTTTTCACTAAAGATGTTGGAGAGGAAACAAATTGTAATAGACTTTCTGAGGAAAAACTGGGATAAAAGTTCAATTAACAATGCGTTTATAAAGTTGGAAAGTACATGTTGTCTAGAAGGGAAGTCGAGCATTGGACGATCAAAATCTGTTTGCTCCGCAAAATGCTTTCAGTACGTGGAAGAGGCACTTATAGTTCCCAGGAGAAATATCTGCAATGATCAAATCGCAGGGACATTGACACATTTGGGGTCACCTCGGAGTTCTGTGAGAAGTAGGTCTATGGCAAAAGAAGAAGAATTGAAATCGTACAAACAAAACAGATTGCAAGTATGGATGAAATGGTTCGAAAACCGTGTCAAAGAAACAAAGATATGTTTCCGATGGAGAAAGAAATTTTGTTCCACGGACGAAAAGATTCCATTTTAGAGTGCGCGTGATTAGACAGAACAGAAATATCAGGAAATTGCGTTTTTGACTCGTATTTTTGATTTTGGTCCCATGAACAAGTTTTTTAAGGGATAAAATTGAAATTCTCTCTGTATACTTAGAACATGATATCGTTGTGTAAATAATAACAATATATTTATCGGGATTGATGAGAGTTATGAAATATATGCAAATCTATAGAAAAACAATTATCTGCGGATGTTAGTAAATTTCTTTGCTCCATGGTTAGTCAAAAAAATCCTTAATATACAAATTACCTTATATTTTTAAGTTGGATATGCAAATTATGTCTAAAAGCAAGTATGTTTACCATAGCTGGGCAATCTGTGAGCATAGAAGGTTGATTATTTAACTAAAATGTTCAGAATGTGCATTTGTATTTTCACACAATATAATTTACTAAAATGGCAGAAAATTGTACCTATGTATCTATGAAAAAAAGCAATTATCTGTGGATCCTAATTCTTAAATTTTATGTTAGTCAAACAACAATATGAATTAGCTTATAGTTTACTGTTAAATATGCAAATTATGTATAAATGTTCAGAATATAGGTACATGTTTCTTTTCATATAATACAACATATTTTGCTAAAATGGCAGGAAATGGTACATTTGACCTGATTTTTATTACTTTATATGCCTATACAACACCGGTACAATTCGCTGTATTTTTGTACCTACTGATTGTAGCTACTTCATTTTGGTGTCAAATTCTTCAAAAAATATATATATTAGTTTAATGGGATTTTTTCAATAAAGTGAAAGGAAGTTACAGTTAATATGCAAATTAAGTATAAAGAAACTATGGTTACCGTAACTTGGCAACAAGTGAAAGTAGATCAAAATGGGTTTTTTAAGAGATTTTCACATTCTGTTCAGGTTCCAGTTTCGGTTCAAGTTCCGATTCTGGTAAAGAAATCAGATTCTTATTCTTTCAATGTTGAAGACGTGTTATTTTCACATCTAATCCGATCCGAATTTTGTGAATATAATACGTGCTCACCATTGAAAAAATAGGAATCGATATCTGATATCTGCCAGGATTGGTCAGAAGTCAGAAGTTTTTTGATCCGGCGAAATGAAAATCGCTCCTCCATCGATTTGATCCCGTCGCAGAGAACAGTTTCTGAAAACCGGATCGTGATAGGTGTGAATAAAACAAGCCTTCAGCATTTAGAAAATTGAGATTCATTTTTTAACGAAGTACTGAAAACTGAACTGGAACCTGGACAGATGTGAAAGGCCCATGAAGCCGTACTACGGTGTATAGTTTGCTTATTATTATAAAACGTTCTTAATGTAGTCTAACCTTCCAGGTACTGTAGAAGTGTGGTGGTAAATAATTGCATAGGCCTATAAAATGTTGAGTGGTTTGAGGAGAGGCATTTGTTTTCATTCTGAATGTTTTTATGCATCTGTTAAAGTTTTAATAATGTTTAACAATGCTATTTTTTTGCATAAATGAACTGTGTTAGTGCATTCCACGTTGTCGATTTATTACTTACCTGGACAGTCTTTGGAACCACATGTTTGAGATCCAGTGTTTGTATAATTGCCGTCAGGACCTTGCTGAAGAACCAGCGAGGAAATCAGGTTTCCCCAGATCTGAGCTGATTGAAACATCAGGAAGAAAATCCCGAAAAACCTGTTTATCACAGCATCACCATTTTCTCCGCTTAAGATGCCATACTTAATCCCGGAGGTGGTTAGGTACGTACACTTAGCTGACCACAGAGGGGCGGCACTAAACCCAACGATGGCAGAAGCTGGGATAAGTGTGCCCCAACTGGGCCAGAAGTTAACAATTGTGTAAAGTGTGTAGCAAGACATACTGGCAACAAGCGTCCACTTTAGGCCCAGGTTTCGAATAATGATAGACGGCAAGAACATCGATGAGAGGATCAAAGAGGCGTAGATGGTGCTTAGAGATGCTACCCCAAGACCATCGTCACAATTGAGACTGCTTTGAAGGTTTGAAAGAGCTTGGAAGGCGGTGAAGAGGAATAGAAAAGCCAGGCTAGCAACTAATACATTCTTCATTAGACGTCTTTTGCTCCAAACTCCAGGGTCGACAGATGCCGCGTCTAATTGCCCGTTCATTTTCGGATTAGTCCTGCGGAAATTATCAACAAAACATTGGCTGTATATCATAATTATTTGTTGTATATCATAATTTCATAATATCAAAACAATGGTGGGATTTCAAATTGATGGCTAGTGCATAAAACTGACGTAGATGACGATTGTTTACGTTTATAAAGGGGTATGATACACAGTAAAAAGTAATTCGTGGATAATATATTGTAAAAAAAACCTACTGTATATAGCCTATGAAATATGTTGGAATTTCTGTTATAGACAAACATGTCTTATCACTTTGAAATAAAAAAAAAAATCATCAAAATTAACATTTAAATTAGCATGCTCTTAATAAAAAAACATAAAAGTTAAGACCCTGGAAATATAAAATACCAGTATCAATTAAACCTGTTTAAAATGTCCATCTTTTTAAAACTGAATTTAGTGTTTTTAAATTTATTCCAATTTTTTGTGCGTCCTAACCCG
Source organism: Nesometra sesokonis (assembly GCA_025631205.1). Classification (NCBI taxonomy): domain Eukaryota; kingdom Metazoa; phylum Echinodermata; class Crinoidea; order Comatulida; family Antedonidae; genus Nesometra; species Nesometra sesokonis. The sequence continues at coordinate 19,012 of JAOTQE010053772.1, forward strand.
CCTAAGCATTTAATTAATTGCAAAATTGGAGGTAAATGTGTTTAAAATGGTCTGATTTCTAGTTTTGGCCATAACAATCATTTAATTTAAGTGGTAATAATACCCCGTTTAATAGGTGTAATGCAATATAGGGCCTATCGATAATATTTGCTCGGTAGATGGCAAATAAGATAGTAGCCTACAGTAGTACTATGAACAATATCAACCCGCAATGTTGTTGACATACACTAACCCAGGAAATAAAATAAACCCAGTAACATTATAGACGATATTTTCTTAACTCAAGTGGCTGTTTACCTGAGCGGATGGATTTAAGAAGGGGGAGGGGGGCTTCCCAGATCTTATTCTTCCACCTACCTGAACACATGTTTTATATCAGGTCCTACTGGCGAATATATTTATAATGTGGCTATAAAGAAGACCCCCCATACGCCCAAAGCAGGGAGTATAGTGAAAATAGGTGGGACCCCATCACCACCACTACCGCCCCAACTCATCCTGAATCCGCCCCTGACTAACCAACCACTCCCCGTGGCATTCGCATACTAAGACATTGCCTGCTTAATTTAAATTAAAACTTAGCATAATTATTAAACGTAATGGATATCTATGAACAAATCTACCAGACAACCAACGCAGTGAAGTACAGTACACAGATGTTTGGACGCATTTTAAAACATGATTGATTACTGTATGTACAAATACGGCGCTATAAAATGGAAATGTTAAGTAGGGACCGGGCAAACCATAGAGTATAATAATGGTTGTTAGCAAGACATTAACAGGGCATATTAACGATGCAAATAAATGTGTACAGGCACGTAACCAGGGTTGCTCGAAGTGTGTTCTCGAGATAGGAGTGGGCAGTGTCGGCGCCAGAATTTTCTAGACAGAGCAGGACAACGCCCCCGACAGGGAGGGCAAATCCACCGCCACTGGGGTGGGTTTGGTAGGACGCGGGAGTGGCAATGGTCTTTTGCTTTTTGTTAACAATTTCACACGTGCCACAAGACGACTGTTCACTGAGATCCGGGAATGTTAAACTACAAGTAATATGTTTTATAAGACAAACAAGATAGAAATGCTATCCCATCTAAAGATGTATTGAGGGGATGGGGTCACTTTCAACTTCGGCCGAACCATAACATCTGGGTACGGACCTGTAATATATGTTTAGGCCTATTGAATTGTGATTGTCATCTAAACGTTGTTAGTTCATTTGTTCCTTCATTAAATTATTAATTAATTAAATTCATTCTTTCCATTCATACATTCATTCATTCATTCATTCATTCGTTCAATTTTACATTATCATCATTAGCTGATCTGCTACATAGCAGATCAGCTATTGTAATGGTAAGAGATTTTTTTTTTTTTTTTTTTTTTTTAA
>JAOTQE010053783.1:0-20397 GCA_025631205.1 Nesometra sesokonis
CAGGGAAATTCCCCACGCGGGCAGTCGCGAACGCGGGCAAAATCGCTACATGAGCGATTCAAGAAAACGCGTCCGCCTCGTGGAAATGGCTCCATTGAAAATAACGTTGAGCGATTTTTTTTACCCGCACCCGCGCCCGCACCCGCGTCCGCGTCCGCCTCGTGGAAACAGCTTAAAGACCACAATTTCTCGGGGGAGCATGCCCCGGACCACCCTAAAACTTTGACTCCCTACCTCCCCTTTTTTTCAAAAGTCTGCATTTGCCCCTGAATACTGCATGCCTTAGTAATATTGACGAAAAATTAAAGGAAGACAATGGAAACTAAAAAAGAACCGAAACGCTAGAAAGATGAATAATTTATGTATACAACAGACTATCTAGGTAGGTGCAGGTTGCGGCGCCAGAATTTGCCCGACGGGTGGCCGGCTCGGAAGGTCCGGGTGGGCGTGGTTACCGGTTTGGTTTTGATGAGCAAAAAAAAACGTCATTTCTCCGTTTTTGACCCACTTTTATGTCCATTTCCTATTTTTAAGGGTGATTACAAAATATTTTTCTTTTGCTTTTCCCCGACGAAGTTGGTCAATCTTCCCCGACGGGGGACCACCCCCGCCCCCCCGCTGGCGACACCATTGGGTTGGTGAATAACCTGTTCAAATTGAAGGAGCACTTCTTCAGATTTATTCAGATTATTACGGGCACTTGTCAATCTAGAAAGCTGAAATGCTACCTTTAGATGGGCGTTTAGTCCAGAGGGGCGCTTATCAGAGGTCGATTTTGAGAAAGAGGATGGGAGCATTCAGTGCCCCGCCCCTAATATCGAAAATTATCCAAACAGATAAACTACAAATTTTAGTCAATTTTAAAACAGGAAATAGTCATAAAACGCAAAATACAAGTAGTAAGGAAACGTGTTTTTTATTAACTTTAAACAACCGGGAACACGCTCAACCCGCTGGAAATAGTGCTACCCCTCTTCCACACAATCGTGCATCCGCCCCTATTATTTGGTACAGTAGATTATATATGTAGCCACTGACTGGCAATCTTTAATTCAAACATTCTCTCCTTCTCCCATGATTTCTCTACTCTCAGTCGAACAACAAGAAATTTACAGAAGACATTTTGTATCTCAATTTCTCGTCTGCTATAGGAACGCTGTTTTTTCGGTAAGTTTCATTTTGGGTACAATGACACACACAAAACCCCGTTGTTGAAGAAATCAACAAAATAGCAAAGAAAAATGAAGTTCGATACAAATTACAATTTTAGGCAACTGCTATGAAGTAAAAAAGACAAAGGATATTTCGAAACGCCAACTTATAAGATGATAACATGCGAAATTCAGTTATGTAATACGCCATTAATTTAAAACGTTAAAACAACCCCTTATGACATGGTATTGGCAGTCAGTAGGCCTACAATCATAAACGTTCCTTTGCCCATGATAAAATACATGATGTACCTATACTGCCTTCATATTATCGAAAATTATCTTCACAGACACCCCCCCCCCACTTTTCAATGTGGGGGGGGGACATGATATCAATTGTCCCTCCACTTTTTGGAAAATGTATGAAAAAATTGAAAAAAACGGTAACTCTTTCATTGGGAAAATAAACACACAAACGGAGAAATAACTTCTTTTTTTTTTTTTTGCTGGTCAAAATCAAACCGGGAACCACGCCCACCCGGCGGACCATCCTCGTTGGCGCCACCAATGCAACTTCTTGTCTTTGTACCCCCCACTTTTCAACTCAAATCTACGCTGTTGTTCACATAGTTTTTATGCACTAGCATTGACAATAAAAGAAAAGTAAAATGACAACTTAAATCTCGACTCTTAAGTAGTGACATGGTTCCTAAGAAAATTATTTCTTTTTTAATTTCGTTTTTCGGTCACATCAAACGCATATACCTTGGATAATTTTCCCTCCGGATGTCAATAAACGATTAAAACGACATCTGAAGTAAAGCGGTTTTTTCTTTAATGATCACACACAGTAGCACGACTCTCGAACGAATACTTCAGTGGGCGAGAGTGACTAGGATAAATTTATCACGAGGCTTAGCAAACATATATAACCGAATGCTAGGGGCGAATACCTTACCCTGGAAGATTAATTCTGACAGATTTAACACTTACAACTTCACGCTACTAAGGAACTATTCAGCTTTGGGCGACAGGTTTTACTTAGGGGCAGTGTGAAAACTAAAAACCACCGATCAGTCTTTATTTTCCGGAAGAGAAATTTCCCCACTAATTGCGACGCACGTTCGCCGCGTGGAATAAAACATTTTTTTAAATGTTGAAACTTGGTTTTTAATCAGACTAACGATAGCGAACGCTAACGAATTTTATCTATTAGAATTCAGACAGTCGGAAATAAAGTAAAAGCCAGTTTTCAATACTCATTATTCACTCTCTCTGTTATTGTTTTAATTCTGTACAATGACTAAACGACAGACTACGTGATACGTTTGGCACGTTCTACTAAAGAAAACAATTTAATCTGTTCTTTAGATTTTAGAGTCGGAAAAAAGCTGAATATGAGGCGTTTAACAAACAATTAACAAATTTAAACTTAATCAAAACAAACAAATAATTTGTGAGTATTACTATGGAGTACATATGAAATTAATATATTTCTATTATGGAAGTATTTAATCATTGGCACATATTTGCTACAAACGCCATCATCCCGGCATTGTCTGTTCATGCATGCTTACGTCAAAGATCATTAGTGTATACCACTTTATGTTTTAGGAAGATTAGATAATTAACAACACACAGACACATTATTTCAGATTGTGTTCGAAAAATATAACAAAGAATTATATTTTCTCAAAATGGTTTTACACAGCACACCAGTAAATGTTTTTTAAACTTTTGTTTCATCAATCACAGTCTGCTAACTACGTAACAAAATATAAACACTGACGTTCTATTATTATGATTGGTTACAAGTTTTGTGACGCTGCGTACTACACATTACGTGACTTCATTTCCCTCCACGTGAACGTTTTACAACCATCAAACATAATACTTAGTCCTCCCTGTTTACACATACAGTAATCAGTAAATTACGAATAAACACCAACTCAGTATTACAGTATTTAGTCAACTCATTTATGTTCGTATTTTTTTTTCTAAAGGGTTTGTAAACATGAGGTAGATATATCGCAATATTGGGTGAAGAATTGTATACAACAATTATGTTCTTTTTGATAATGATATTACTACCAAAAATATTTTAAAATACATACAACATAAATGCAAAATACATTTGATTTCTGTAGCAAGGAATTTCTGGACTTGTAGCATCAGTGGTATCAACATCATCTTAACGTTCATCACGTGACTACCTCTTTAAACGGTCCGTTCAAAAACTCTATAATTAAATCGTATTTAACACTAAACCTCCTCTCAAACATTAAACGTATCCCGGATGCTGCAACATCCATCTTTCTTAACTCGGAAGCCAATGTAATATTTCTTCTTAATCTCTGTTGCAAAATGAACATTTGAAAGGTAAAGGGGCAATTACGAAGAATCGCATTCAATCGCAATTTCTGCTACATACACGCATTGTTTTCCGATTGTAATACATTTAATCAGAAAAGAAAGTTAGAATAATTAGCTGTTATTTGTTGCCGAAATGTCCTAAGAGGGAAATAAATCGGTTTAAATGTATTACAGAACTAGAGCATCGAACTATTGGTTTAAAATGTATTACAGACAAAGTAATAAAAGTAGGATAAATCATATTAAAATACTGTACATTATCAGTATTTATAATAAAACAAGAAACATTACTTGATTGAATACAAAATTAGTTCAAAAATGTTTGTAATAATTTTAGCAATATTGTAACTCTTAGAATATCAACTGATATAAATAAATTACTCTGGCATCTTGCATTTTCAGTCGTTTAAAATAAACAGCAAAGGTCTGTATTCAAAAGGTTACTATTGTACTCATGAAGCTTTGTTATTAACATATCAGTTGATTAAAGTGTGTAATTAAAAGGATTAGTAGCAAAAACAAAGAGCTAATGAAAAAAACTATTAACATTTTAAAGAAGGCACACGGATAACCTTTTACAACGGTGATTACTACACCCACCCCTTAATATCAATACCTTCAAATCACTCTTATTCTCCCTTTTATGTATCCATGATACTTGTAGAACTGCCTCCTAAACTAAATAACATTTAAAAACACAAAACAATAATAAATTGTAAAAATGCTACAAAAAACATTAATCAAAACATATTTTGAATGTTTAAAATATACAAACTAAATCTAAATCAGTGGTTTATTTTATGTTTTCGAGTTGGTTTCTTACTTATGCTGTTTAATTTTACAGTAATGAAAAAACTGAATAAAAAAAAACAGACGAATAATAAAAACTGAAAACAGCAGCATGTACTACAAGTTTGAAAACAGAAATGAAAAACTTAAAACAATACTGCTTATGCTATTATGCTTCCTAAGCCTACATCAAGGTACAAACATATTTACATTTGGTTACTGTACGTTAAATATTCATGATATGCAAATCACACCATGCCATATACGAATTCATTACAATAACCTCTTCACGCTTATTCACATACACACCTCATAAAAACCGATTTATTTGTACACTGTTATGTTAATAATATGCAGCAAATACTGCAAATTAGTTTTTTTACTATCCATAATTATGAATATTTAAATTTATGCAAACTATAAAATTAAAATATGCGCTCTTCAGTTTTTCATTTCATGCATAATTGATTAAATTCCTTACAGAAATCCATGATAAACTGTTTCAAATAGCTGTAGATTCCTTCATACACTATCCCCTAATTTGTTTATACATTTTAATATGACTTTTTAGTCAGAAGGAATTTTACACTATACCATACTATATTCAGTGATGAAACCCATGGACAAAAATTCTTGAATACAACATTCTTTCTCTAAACAATGTTATATTCAAAAAGTTGGTTTATACACTCAATAATATGTATACAATTTCATGAAATTACTTCACTTGATTATCACTGGCTTAATACTGTATCTTAGCTATTTTTCCCACTTGTCTGTAGACATATTACTGTAAAGTTATAACATAAATACTGTACCGTGCGATCTGGGTTAGAATCTATAAGAAATGCAATCCACTATTTTTTTTTTTTTTTTTACAATTTACAATAACAATTTAATACCCGGATTCAGTTTATAAATTTGGAAACAGTTTTGTTACCACTACACTTATCTGGTGTGATAAAGCTGGATACTGAATATTCATGAGGTGGGACGAGTTTGAAATTACTGGAAAATAACCAATAATATATATTAACATCAAAGATTAGTAAGGCTTCTTTTTATGTGCCATCAAAATAAAGGCAACCTTCATAAAATAGGGAATATATGGACAAATAAATGAATACAGTATCCATGCAGATGGAAGGTGTCTCATGCATTGAAAGTCAAGATGGACATTGATTCTGTACACTCCTTTATACAATTAGAGGTGATAGGGATATGAATTGAATCAAATATAGTACCTCTTATTATTACAGGCTATAAATATTCTAGATTGCAATTTTCGAACAATAAGTTGTTTAAAACTTTGTCACCATCCCATCACCATAAATATTCATGTAGTAGGCGTGGATTCCACAAATTACAGGTAAGTAGACATTGCTATCTTTCAAGTAATTTGAATCAGTCATACCTCCCTGAATCAGTATTGACAGTGGTTATCAATAGGTGAAAATACAATAATATCATACCCAACCAGGTGTCACATGACCTAGTTATAGCACCATTTTACCAGGGTTAATCTTGAAATAATGTTAGAATTTCAACATCTGCTTAACTAAGACATACCTAAGGTTGTAAGTTGCCATTTTGATAAAATAAATTCCAGATGACAATCTATAATGTTTAAAATTGTCACTTCATACACCTAAATGGATGAGGTACTATATGGTGCATCCATATACCTACAGTATCTCAAACATTCACAACTTATATATTATCTGATACAGACCGTCCTGTATTGTGAAAGGAAACAAAAATGTTTCACAATACTGCACAGTATATGTTTTTAAAATAGTTTTTAGCCAGACTCTGTGAGAACTTTTAGTGTTTTCCGCTATCTCTAGAATTACTGTTATCCTCATCTAATGTCTGAAGCCCAGCAAAATCATTCCAGCTTTCCCCTCCTTCACCGTTACTTCCTCCGTTACTGCCTTGATGAACTTTATCATCCACACGAGGTGAAGATCTCTGGTTAGTGTGATCGTGCGTCGATTCCTGAAACATCAAATCATTTTTAATTTGCATTATTATTAAGCTTTTTTTCTTGATAACATTGTAAACTTGATGCGGTAATTTTAACTCCCGCGCCTCTTTTAATTAAGTAACGATATCAGATAGCCTACAATGATGTGTCTGACATTCTGGCAGTTATGAATATATAAATAATTTACTTCATTACGATCAACCATGTATGAATTGGAATCTTTTTTCTTATAAGACTTAATAAAAATCAGTTGTAATTTCTGGCCACATTGACTGGTCAGGTACGTGTATGAAAAATAATCGCCAAAGGGTTCAGCGGTTCTAATTGAACCTGCCCTGAAAGCGGGTCATTTTTGTGAGGAAATGATAACAAACAACTAAAGTGATACTCACTTCATCTCGGAATTCTACTGAACATGCTAATCAGTGATGGATGATGGATGGGTTGCAAGAGATGACAACAAAAGCTAAAGGTGCATTAGTATATATAAATGATGCAAATTTTAACACAAAATTAACACTGTATTAAAATCTAGTGTTCAAGCTTCAGCATTTGTAACCACACATGTAAGAACTGATAAAATGCTGGTCATTGACGCACATAAAACTATGGACAAACACACATATTGGTCAAATCTGAAATGTTTTTACAAACATTGCTGATTGTTTCATTAAAAAAAAAACAAAATCATGCAATTAATATAGCCAAATTACAGCTCATTAAAGCATAAGCTTTGGTGTTTTTACAGAACATCCATGCACTGTTACATGCTTGTGGCATGCAGCATATGTACAATGTTACTTTAAAACAAAATCATGAGATTATGGAATGATAAATGGTATTAATGGAATTAAATTATTTATTGAATAAGCAACATTAAAGAAATTCATAAGCAAACAACAGCAATTCAAGGATTATCCACTGATAATCCTGCCTAATCATCTATATCTACATCAAATGTTATAAATTGTAAATTCACCCATAAGTTAATCCTACATATTGATCCCTATATATATAAAATATTTGTATAAATTGCAAATTTCCCTTAAAATCATGAGTTGATATATGATAAAATATAATCTGGACAAGATGCTGTAGAAGATTTTACGAGATCCATAAGCAAACTTTGATAATCCTACGAAAACCCACAGATATCCTTTAAGTTAATCGTAACTGATACCGATATGACAGAACATTTATCAGAGACATAATTTCAAATACTTAACAGTAAACCAATGTTCTTGGTTGTTTGTATGCTGAGAATGTTTCTTATTTCTTGGAATTTTTAAATATTGGGTTAAAGCCAAGAGTATTTCCAGCAGTGATCATTTTCCTTTTGCTGGATATTTATACACAATAATATTGAAGATAAAACTTTAAATGAGAAAAATTAAGAAATTATTATTTTTAGCTTTTTATATAAAATTGTGAATTTAATGCAACTCTTTTCACTATATATATCATAAAATGAAATTTTAAAGTATTCACTTTGACTCGTTAAACAGATAATGTAATGCACACATATGTAAAACTATATATTTTTTATTAAAAACATTTATTACAAACCAGAAAATATAATCATTTCAATTAATTCCTATTCACATAATTGTAACTATACAAATTAAACAGAAAAATCAACCAAATGTTAAAACAATAGATAATATTCTTGAAATAACATTAAAATAACATTTACAAGGTTAATTTTTTATTAATATTAAAAGAAAACAGCACCCACATTTTATTTTACAGAAACACTGAGAAGTATCAACATGGCCCCAATCTTTAAAAGTATCTACATGGGCACAATCCTTAATATTTCATAAATATAAAGCATCCTGCTTATAATGAAAAATATGATAAATATAATAAATAAAAATTAATCAAACTACTCCCCTTTTTCCACTGGAATTTGCAATATCAAACATCAGGACCGTAATATATTATGTATGGTACACGACATTAAACTTAAACAAAAATTGATTACCTCTTAAGTTACACCCACCAAGCCTAATTTTGATAAATTTGTCAATGACTCTTAAATGCCCAGTGGGCCTAATATTTAACATTGAGTGTTACAGGGATGAACCCATAATTCTCTGACAATATTTTATTGGTAGTCCCACAAGGCCCAATATTTAACAAAATAACCATTTAAACCCTAGCAAAGCATGTAATCAAAAAGTCTCACTCATGCCTCAAGCATAATACAATTAAATCCCATAGGGCTTTCAAATGATCAATATTCTGTATTATGCAAAAACACTACAAGGCACGATGTAAAAATTCAATGTTTAGACACATTATAAAATGCAAGAAATTAAAACTACTGTAAATTCAGTAACATATGCATATTTTCAAGGTTGTATGGTAAAACAACAGTTAGGAAAAAGGTGCCAAATGGCCAAATTATTCTGCAGATGTTTAAAAAGTTATTAAATTCTAATGTTTTTTTTCAGACCTTAATTCAATATTTATTACTCTATGTCATATTTAATTGTGATTATGAAATTATCTTATGTCATAATATTTTGTCATTTGTTTTAAAAGAAATTCAAAAATGTATTAAATAAAACTGTGTAATACAGATTTTTATTCAACCACTAACTTGTTAGATGTGGCAGTTCAATTAGATAGCAAATGAAATATATGCCCATCCAAATAGAAATTCAACCTATAATCAAACGAAGCTAAATTGTAAATACAGGCTTGTGAATTACACTGATGCTTGACATGCAAGCTAAGATATCAATTTCAAGATTGTGCCAGATCTTACAAGTTCAACAAGAAGATCAGATGAATTAATTCAAGCTCAAAGCTGTAAATCTCTTAAGCCTGTTTAATCATCAGATTATTACAAGATTAATTGATCTTTACTTTAAACTATTGTCTCAGATTTGACCTCTGTCTGGGATTAATGAGTTTAGATCTCAAATTATTAGCATTTATTTAATCTGATATTTTGTGTTGAACTTGTAGGTTAATTTAACCTCCTTAGGAATCTTATAAACATGTGATTATTAAAATTAATTTGTTCTTTTACTCTTGGATATGATAATTTAAAGATCAAGATTTTTTCAGTAATTATGCTGTAATGAATTACTAGATAACATTATCCGACTCTTAATTCTTAATTTAGTAAGATTTTTTAATTAAAAATTACAACAAAATTATTGACAAAATTTTTTAATCAAGACCCAACAATCATCCTGATTACATTTGATCTTAGGAATAGATGTCAAAAATATTGTAAAACTACGAACTTCAATAACCCCTCCTCTCTCCTCCCCCTCCCCCCACCAACAACCCGGGGCTAGTATTGGAATCACCAACATTATACATTTTCACTATGAAGACTAGCTGTTAATGATTCCCACCATATAAAACAAAAACGATAGTATATGCACATCAGTGGACTTGTCCCAAGCCTGTATATTATATTTTGAGTGTTTAATGAAGTGCGCCACCAGCGGATGGTGAAGTTTTAGTGGTGTGAGGTTTGTTTCAAACATCAGACAAACATCAGAAACGTATGAAGATCCACTTGCTATGGAACGCAATGGGTACCATTTGATTGTCTCACGAATTAAACCAAACCACTGTCTTGAACCATGACTAGCAGATCGGAGGTGTGGTGTCAGTGTTTAAACAAGATTAGGGGCGGACTTGTGTTTTTCAGTTATAATAAAGTTGTTACCATTTGTAAGCACATACACTAGCCTGTTCTGTAATAGTAACATTTTCTAATAATGACCCACCCTAAAAACACTCACAAAACTAGGATTCACAGTCAAAGAACCCAGGATTCACAACCAAAAAATATCAAGTTCTTATTAATTTGCAGTTTTAAATCAATTAAGATGCACATACCTTTGATGATTATTTTGAGGTTAGATCAATTTTTAAAAATTATTTAATATTATTACTTAAAGGTGTTTGGAAATAATCTAAATTGAAATTTCAGTGTCGATAAAAAGTATAAAATAAAATTTATTATAATTTGTAATTCAACATCTTTCCAAGGTTTTTTTCTCTACTTAATACGACTGCTGATTACTTATTAATCCCATTGAAATCTATGCTAGATTTAGTGATTAGAATTTAAAATTAACATATAAATCCTGAATGCTTAGTAGATGACATAATGTTGCAAGTATCACCCTTAAAAATCTCTAACATAAACAGATGCTATACTAAATCAATTTAAAATCTCCACTTTTAAACTATGAAATGCTTGAAGTGTGTAAGTGAGTGAAATATGTTAAGTCACTGTGCAATACTAAAGTAGAACCAAAGAAAATTCTTAAATTTTGTTCTGAACACAACATTTTATTTGAATTTTTAACTAGCTAAATTGATATCAGCAAGGCAGTTTGTATTAAATTAGATAAAATTATGTTTGATACTATTATATAAACAACTTAATTGCTCCACAAAAAAGTGAATTTTTACTAGAAACAACAACATAAATGACTTAAGGAACCCCATGATATAATTATTTGCTTTTCTCTTTGTTATAGTATAATCAAAATCAGACATAACATTACAAATTCTAATAAATGCAGAGGGTGACTAAAAACAATGAATCTAATTTAATATTGTATGTATAAGTTTATTTTAAATTATATAACAAAAGTGAAAGTTGTCTTTTATTGAATTGAAATTGTATTAAAAGCTACGGAGATGACAAGCAAGCATTTAACTACAAAGGAGGTTTTAGAACACACAAGAGTTGTGGACATTTTTTGATGCCAATCAATGGCTTACCTACCTTTTTTGTTTTCAATTGGGGTTTATGTATGGCAATTAGTGAAGTCCTTTAAGGACTGTTGGTCATTTGTGAAGGATAAAAACTGAAGCAATGACCTAAGGAAAATACTGCAGTTCAACAAATTTAAGTGATGATTTCAGTTTTCAAAGGCAAAATACTGAAAATACCAACTGTGGGATACTTCTTGCACACTTAGCTGCAGAAATGAAATTGGTACATTAGTCAGGTAACAGATTTACTTTTGTTGGCTGTTTTTGAGAAGTGTAAAACTACATTTTTATCAGTTCAAGTACGCAGATTTAAAACTAGATTACATCTATACTGTATGGCAGCCATTCTGGATTTATAATGTCCATCATTTTATGACTGAAACCTCTTATAACTTTCATCACAGAGCACTGTTTTCATAATCTGAAGTATGTTAGCTTTAATTTCCACACTCCATCCAAATTGGAAATTTGTATACATCAAATAAATAGGGTCAAAAGTCATTTGATGCAATTTAAGTCATAATTATAGATTAAATTCATTATTACCAATATTTCTTTTAATTAAAAATACATAATTGTGTCATTTTCAAACTTTATTAAAATTACATGACTTCTAAATATAGAAAATGATTTCTTAGATTAAATTTAAAAATGCATGTTTTAAATATTTATAAGTAAAAAGGCAACACCCTTTGGCCATTAGTTACAGATATATATAAATTCCACACTTTGGGATTATTAATTTGCACATAGAATATAATTTGCATATCGAAGAGATACTATTCACCTGTATGATTATTGGAATTTAATATTCTCATTATTGTCATTCCAAACTGTATTAACTATAGATAGCTAAGTATAACCTATTGTTTGTTATAATGATATATTTTTAACGCAAAACAAAAACAAACGTCAGCACATTTTCACAAACATTTTAAATTATTCCTCCAAAACCAACCGATATTTCTTGACATACATAGCTTGACTATATTCAATATAAAACAACGATTAGAATATATTAATATTTAAATTCATCATTACCATTTTTTTAATTAAAAATACATGATTGTGTCATTAAATAACTATATTAAAATTACATGATTTCTGGAGATTATGAAATATTTATAGGTTAGAATTTAAAAATATAATACTACAATATACACCTTGTTTGTAGTGTCTAGATATTTTATATTTTATTATCAATAAGTTGTTATAAACATGTCTATTATTATGAATAAACATCTGAATAACTCTTCTTGATGTCATAAAAGCCCATGTACAGGTTCTTCTTCAAAATACTAGTCTTGATAACAACATGGAGTAAAGAAATAACAAATAATAAAAACCTCTTTACTCCATACACCACATAACTGGCATATCTAATGAACTGGCATATCTAATGATCACAGAACCTGGACATTTATCTATGCTTTTGTCAGCATCCATATTAATGGTCGACTGCAGTCGAAATGATGATTATGATCATTTTTGTTTTGATGAAATTGAAGTGAACTTCATAAAATTATGAAAAATAATAATTAATTATTTAAATACAACACTTGGTTTTAAGCAACACCTACTGGTTTTGTTTACACTAGCCATTTTGTTAGCTCTGCGTTTTGTAAATATCAAATGTGTGGCACTTTCATTTCTTGTAGTATCTCAATCTAAACAAATACCATTGTTTTACATATTTTTTATAAAGGAAATGTAATCCAAATTATTCTATTTGAATTTTAACATGCAAAAATTAAATCCAGATCCATGCAAACCTAGTGTGCAATGTGGAGGAGGATGATACGATAGGCATGCAATGAAACATCAATTTAGAAGCAAGGCATGATGAGAATTCAGCAGCATTGCATGATGAGAAAAGTCGGTATCATCATGAAGCACCTACCATATCGCTGCCACCATTTCCAGTTGTGGGATGTTGGTTACTGTACTGTGACATGTTGTACATAGAAGACTGACTGCTAGGGGGTGCTGTGTCATTGTAGCCCCCCGTTTGAGAAATAACCTGGCGAAGATTTTGGACCTATAATGAAAAAATAACATGTTTAAAATATTTAATCAACCAAATAACTGCCATCAACATCATTGTTATTTATTATCAATTGATTTTAGTGGGCAGCATCATTGGAATTTTGATGATTAGATAGGCTATAGAAAGATAGCATTCTTTGACGTCATAATAACATATGCTTGCCCATTAATTTATGACAATATTTTAAAAGCAAAATCAGTGTTTTCTTAAATACATTTATTGAATATATGGACATCCTCTTGTATATAATGCATGATGCCCCAAATTTTGTTACTCATCAGACCTTAAGCTTCTAAAGGAATTAAATTTTAAAGGTACATTAAAATCTACCACACAAAATTAAATTCTTTTGAAATTTACCAGTTTATTACTTCTAAAATAATAAATATGATACCTGCATACTTCTTTAGATTTATTATTGAATAGAAAAAGGGATTAAGTTATTGAACTCTTTTATGCTAGGCCTAGACAATTTTTTTGATATCTCCCCATTGCTAAGCTAACAGGCTGTAGATCGTATCCGTGTAGATGTTACACAGGTTATTGTCTCAACATCAAACTCCGTTTTTGCACACAACATACATGCAGACACATAGTTCGCTGTCGGTTACTACATTTAGTTTACAAAAGCAAAGCAAATACAGACTTATCCACTTTTTAGGATCCACCAAAAAAATAATTTTGTTATTATTTTGCATTTTTTTAATGTTTAGAATAAAATGATATAAATATGTTAATATTTGAAAGTAATAGAATGATATAAATATGGCAGACTAGTATTATATTTTAATTAGTGAAGTTTCGCAAATTTACGAAATACGAATACGAAAAAGGATACGTCATACATTCTTGTAAAATTTGAATAGAACAACTTAAATATCTGTTGGTCAGTATTTTACGACGATCATCAACAATTCATAGGTAGAAAATTTGATATATTTTCGAAGACATTTAGGAACTTTTGAGTGTGACGTAACCGTTTTCGTTTTCGTATTTCGTAAGTTTGCGAAACCTCGCTATTATTAAATTTGAATGCACAATAGTCAAATTTAGAATGTTTTCTTCTTTTGACTTTGGAAGGAATGGGCTTTTAAACAAATGAAACAAGCACCAGATGCTAGCTCTAGTACAGCAAAAAACAAGAATTAGATGGATAGATATCTAATATATGAAAACAATATAACAAACAAATATTGGAGAAAGCATAGAAAATTTTTAAAAATTAGATGAACAAGTTAAGAAAACTGTATAGCAACCAAGGATAGGGGAAATACAGAGGAAAAGAGCATTCAATTGATAGATGATCAAAGGTATGAAAACAACGGGTAATAAATATAGGGAAAAAGAGGAAAACACAAAAATTTGATGACAGATGATCTAAGATTAGAAAACTGTATAGCACACAAAGAGAAAAAAACTGAGGAAAACAGAAAAGTTAGATGAGAGATGACCTATTGTATGTGATAAACGCTAGACCTAGTGTTTTTATCTGTCAATATCCCTACCTGTGACTGTACATTAGCTCCAACCTGGTTTGGTATTTGGTAACTGTCCCCGTTCTGCATCCCCATTGAATATTCTGAACTACCCATGATGCCTCCTCCAGTTATTGAAAAACTCCCTGAGCCTGTAAAAAAATAAGACATATATAGAGTTACTAATTTTTCAAAGGTGTTCTAAAACTGACTAACAGGATCACACAATTATCACACAAACAATTTTTGTAAGTATAAATTACAATAATCTTCCATTCACAACCATTAGCAGCACGATTGATGGGAGATTGCAACAGTTAATAGCAAGTTTAATACCTAAAAATTCATTTATCTTTATTCTAAAGAGAAACAAATAAATTTATAAAAATTAGGTAATTGGCTAGAAAAGGTTATGAACAATATTGCTATAATACCCTGGGATTATGATGTACCCTGACTATCATGTTATGCTGCCCTCTATATTATAAACTAGTTCCCTGTCACCCTACAATTCAGGCATTCTCTTTTAAACAATCAAATAGACTCGATCAACCTACTTTTCTGACATTGCAACATTACTACTATAATTAGTACGAGTACAAGAAATTTAATTCCCAGTCATCTCAAACATTAAAGTGGTTGCTATACATCAAAAACTTGTAATTAAACCAGTATATAGGGCATAGTCACTGGCAAATCCACAAACTAAGTTACAGTCAACAGGGCTTTCTCATATTTACAAACATTAATTAGGAATTTGAAGATGGTTAAGGTTACAACCAATTTGCATAAAATTGTTAATTTCTATTCAATAGTATTTTTAAACGATTCCTAAGTCATCCTATCTTTTAAGTACTATATCTTAATGAGTTACTTTCATTAGTTAGTTTTTATTGGTTAATACATACAGTTTCCCAATTACCTCTGTGGAGGATAGTAATGTAGTATTATTGACTAAACCATGTTAAATGAAAAACATTAAGTTAATTTGATAATAATTAATTAACTTAAAGATAAAATAATTATTAAATGTAAAAAAAAATAGGATGATTTTATTGATCCAGAACTGAAAATGCAGCTTTTTGAAGTACAATAAAAAAATTTAATGAGAATAAAAGTGTTATACAGTTTTACACACACACACAAACACACACACAAAGTAAAATAGGAACAAGTTGCTGTATTTATTATATTGCCTCTTGTTGTAGTTGTACAGTAAACAGTCTAGATAATGTAAAAATGCATTTCATATTCCATATATGGAACAAGGTGAAATTAATTAATGTTAAGGCCCGGTCACACCGCCAAAAATCGAAAACTTAGGTGTTGCCTTAGCGTTGGTTTAACGGTAGCGAGCGTTGGTTTAGAGGTGACGCGAACATTGGTTTAAAGTTGGTTTAGCGGCATACCACTTTTGACTATGAAGCTGAACGGATCGCTTTGATAAAAGTTCTGACAGATTTTTGATAGAAGTCTATAGTTGAAGTTAATCATGCCACGTGGACAAAAGGCTGGAAAAGGAAAGGCAGCAGCGTCCAAACGGGCTCCTGGTCCATTTCTTTATAGCCAAATTCTTGTCCCGCTCCGAAACCTCCATACCAAAGCCAAACCAAAGTTCATAACTGCAATGGATCACTACTCCAACGCTCGACACCGTTCCAGCAATCCCGTGTCTACTCGTAAAATGCTTACAAGTGCTCCACCATAAGTTTGTACAACATAAATTCATTGCCCGGGCAAATCTAGCGAAGCAGCAGTGGCCCGGCGTTTAAGATTTCTGCATTTGCCTAGTGAACCCAAGCTTCCACGAACTTGCATCTAGCAGTGCCAAACTTTGACTGGATGTTGTTGGAGCGGTGGTGAACTCCAGAGCAAAAAATTGCCCGCTCCTCCTCACCACTCGCAAAATTTTGTGCAGTTCAACTGTCGGAGCGGTAGGAGGGACCATCAGCAGGGCCGAGCGTATACGGCATTGCCTTAATGGTGGCCAACTTCTGTGCAACGGTGGCAAACAGTTACGAGCGGTGATGAATTTTTTCACTGTTCCAGGAACGCTCCAGCAAAATTCTGGCGGTATGACCAGGCCTTTAAGCAATTGATGTTTCATTAATCATTATGTAACAGAACAATATCCTTATATGAATACTTATACAGCATTAGATTAAGTAGCAAAGTATAATGCACACTCAAAATGCGACCAGGTTTTAGATAAAATAGTCATTTTAAACCTTTCTAAACCTAAAATGTATCAAATTTTTGTTTGCCAGGAAAATGTTTTGTTTACCCAAAAGACCTTATTATTAGGGAATATGCGACCATGTTTTAATTAAACATTGTCTTCAATCTTTTATTTGTAAACCTAAAATATATGCAATATTTTTTCTGCAATTAGTTTAAGTTTGCATTGTTGTAGATGTAATTTCTACCGTATAGTGTATTAGTAATATTTATTTGTCTTTTAAATTTTGGTTGCAACACTAAAGACAGTGTGTGCCATTTGTTATATCATCATCAGGTTACCAACATGAATAATAATGTCAAAAAAATGTTATAAAATGAATGGCAAAGACTTCCTTCCATCTCTCTTATTCATCTACAGATATACAGTGGTTATTAATGCCATGATTATTATTTATTTATTTTGTGTCACATTTAACACCCAGTTTTCTTGTTACCTAAAAAAATGAGAACTATGTCCTACTCTATAAACCAAGTTGCATTATGAGGCTTAGGAAGTGGCACTGTTTAGTTGTGGAAAAGCTGGAACCTGGAGCACAACCACATTCAAACAGAGAATTTTGGGATAGCAAGCAAGCGTGTTAATCAACTAGCCACACTTGAAATATACTTGTTATACTAGACATTGTTATTACACATACAAATTTAAATGAAATGGGAAATAAATTAAAACAAAATGAAACTTTAATTAAAAGCATGCTGTAGAATGAAATCTTACCACTGTTGGGACCCGTACCTGACGGTGTCGTTGGAGTGGAGCTGGGTGACCGGCTCTGTGAACCAACGGAAGCTGCAGCTGCTGCTGTCTTCGCTGCATACAAGTTGGCTTCTTCTTGAGCCTTGCCAATGTTCTTCTTATACCGGATTCGTTTGTTGCCAAACCAATTGGAAATCTTTAAGAAATAAAAATATTTTAAGGTTAAAGATGTACTGTCACTCAAAAATGACCAAAAAGTCATAATCATCAATTTTGAAAATAACTTGCTCAATTTAAAGTAGAATCAAAGTTATGAACTTGAGAATAGAAATTATTGTATTTAAAAACTGTTTACTAAGAGTTTTACACTAAAAAGTTAACAAAATTTTAGAGGCTTCCAGCCTTTTTATGGATTTTTGCTCATTTTAAGCATTATAATAATGCAAAGTAAGGGTAAATATTGTTTAAATATTATAATTTTGGGTGAAATGATCATAATTTATATATTTCTTCAAAATAGGCAAGTCATTTTCAAAATCATTTTTTTTGTCGTTTTTCAGGTGACAATACATCTTTAAAAATTGTTACATATATTAAGAAAACAGAATACAGGTGACAATACATCTTTAAAAATTGTTACATATATTAAGAAAACAGAATACAGTAATTTGCTATGTTATTTTCAGTTAATAAATTAAACCAAATTGAAATTATCAGGAAATAATGTTTCTGGGATAAAAAGTGTTTAAAATAATTGATACAATTATTATTTACTATATTGGAAACCTTAAATATGAGGTATAAACAATCTTGCGTGATTGATATTTAGTCATAAAATATTTATTAAAAACTGATTTAATTGAAAATAACTTGTTCATTGTCACAGGTCATAAGATAATTTTATTCTATTTTATTTTACTTATTATTTATCCTGGGTAACCTCTTCAGTAAAAAACTGTTCTCAAAGATGGATTAGTGATGAAACAATATTCTTTATTAAAATTAGAAAAAGTATATATTTGTTTATAAATTAAATAAACAAGGTTTTTGTGACTTGGTATAATCCATTTAACTGAAGCTATGATGCTATCCCAGTAAAGAAGGGACAAGGAATTTAACTTGGCAAATATTATTTTATGTGTGATATATAGTTATTTTCAGACCGACATCCACAGCAAATTATAATGTTAGGAAAAAATTAAAGTAGATAAATAAATCATTCACATCTGTAAGGGTAGACTTGTGTAATTATCATAGAAGATAGTCATAGCACGTATCTCAATGGACACACTTCCTATCATCAGGAAGGGGGAGTAGATAGTGATGGTGCCTCGTCTTTTCCTGGTTTACTGTTGAGCCCCCATGCGTGCCACGTGCTGACAGGCTGGGGTTCTAAGTCGGGGACTCAAACATTGGTTGAGTTCCTCTATGAAGCACTTGGTGATGTTATCTCCCCTTCTCTGGCTTATCACTGATGCCAAATCATTACTCACCATGAAGGGGAATTGGGGTCAAGGACTTAAGCACTCAATTCAACATGCCCTCAAGCAGTATCTAATTAAAGTATGATAGGCCGACATCACTGAAAAAAACAAACCCTCACTCCATCAAAGTAAATTGAATTACCATTATCGATACTATTACATTTTTTTTCAACAGTCGAGATAAGATAGGGAGTAAATTTAATTATCTAGCGAGATTGATCGAATGAAGATATTCCTTTTTAAAGAACAATGACTAAAGGGCATCATTAGTATACATGATTGCTATTTTAATAGATTAAAATATGCAAGCGAAAACAGTAAGATAAAATTAAAGGTATCATTCCACAAAGGGTTCATAATGTACCAATTAAGAATTTTACAATCAATCCTTATAAGCAATTCTGAAATAATTAAACAGATTATCATTAAATATGTATGTAATAAATCAACATCAACTAAAAGTTTCAGAGACTAATTTCAGATAAGTATAACGGACACTCCAAGAAACAAGAGAGATATGTAATTGTGTATTTCAACAGTCATTATGTCATCATTGGTAACTTAATATTAGATCAATAATAATTTAAAGAAAACTTTACAAAGCTAGAAAAATTAGAGGGGGGGGGGGTGATGTGAGAATCACCATTTTTAGGTTATAGTGTTTGTACTAAACTTCAGAGAAATAACCTTATTTTCAACATTAACTTGAAAAACATACAGCATTAAACTTGCGTATAATACAGTATTTTACAAATGTTTTATTTATTAATATGTATAAAATTAAAGTTTCTATTTATTTTACTTTGAAGTTTTAAACATAAATATTAATGTATTGTTATTTTCATACACTTTCAAAAGATTATTAATTATCACACCTATCCACAAATACACCTCAATTACAGAGCGATTCGGTTAAAATGTGCAAATTTTTTGTCTCTGTGATTTTGAATGTTTGGATTCAAAAAGAAAGCATCATTGCTAAGTTTGTATATTGAATAGGCCGAATTAGCGATGGCCTGTGACGTCACGAAAACTCACCATCGTGGGTATGAGAACAAAAACAAACCGACAAGTCCCATCTCATACCATAGGGCGAGTGCGAATGTTACCCAAAAATTTTGTTGAAATACACATTGTTTTTATCAAGTATGATCATTTTTAAAGCATTAGTAAACATCTACCTTAGTCTAAGATTAAGTGTAACACAGTTGATCTGGTTGTAATTTACATTTTAAAGGAAATATACATAACTCAAGCTAGGCCAAAAGTTGGATCTCCGTTGATCCACTCAGGGGAGCTAGTGCACTTGCAGATCAGCACTCGGCCGTTCCGTGGCAAAACAACGTAACTTGATTTTTTTTCGATTTTGAGATTTTTGCATTTGGGAAAATAACTTAT
>JAOTQE010053794.1:0-20389 GCA_025631205.1 Nesometra sesokonis
TATTTGGAGGCACCGAGGCCCATGGTTTTAACTAGCAACTCGAAATTAGGCAACGTATATTTGTTTTATATTCTACTTCAAACAAGGGCTTAGGCTAGGCCTACCTTTAGGTCTTAGGCCTAGGTATGCCTACCTTTCACGCGGCTCTGGGTGGGAGGTGCGATCGAGGCCTACTACTAGACCTGGGTCCTTCATACATCCTCAAACTTCACTCCACAATCTCTATAAAATTTTTGGAAAATGGACATACCATATTTTTTAGTTTTTGGGTTTCCACTGTCTACTGCAGATAAATTTGTCCTTTAGGCCCTAGGCCCTATATCGTCGTCAGTTAACTGATCGGAGTGCCTAGGCTAGAGGGCCTAGCCTTGACTCACTTGTTACTGTGTAAACATCACAATTGTCAGTGACGTCACTTTGCTAAATAGTATTTTACTATCGCAAAAAGTGACGTCATAAAAGTGGTGTCACTTGATAAATAGTAACATATTTCGCAAAGTGATGTCAGCAAGCTGGAATAGTAGGAATATTTTTAATAATGTGGCGCTCTTTCAACCAATCAGTGCAGTTTAAATGTTTGATGTAGATTATTATTGTAAATACTATTATCAACTGAGAGGCTTGTCCTATTTAATTAGGTCGAATAAATTTCTCGAATCCCATTTCAAATGAGTAGATAGGTAAATGTCATTTCATCATCCAGATAATGTTCCACTCATAAATATAATACCACTTTTGGTTTTTGTACAATATTTTTCATTTTTTGTTATACATATTTTGATAAATTTCCTAAAAGGGCCTCCTCAATATACACTTTAGTTCTTGAAAAGTGTCTCAAAATAACAAATTCCAGAACTCTTTCTGTGATCATATGGATCCCATATGGATTCCAACATAGACACTCATATTCACTGTTTTGTAGTTTCCTTATTAAAACCTGACCTATATTTGTTTAAAATATTTGACGTTTATTTCATTGAAATGTTAAAAAGAACTGTTAACACAGAAGGTATTCCCTTAAACAGAAATTTCAACCAGTTCCATAAATAGAATTTCAACTGTATGACTACCTTGTTTAAACCGGTAAACTTCTGTAATATTCAGGTATAATACAATGCAACACCGGTAAATAATAAAAGTATAGAAATACCTGCTTTATACCAAATCTGAATAGCTCCCTAATCATTTAAGTCCAACAAAATTGTTGTATTCTAATGATTAAATACTGCACATTTTGAAGATTTAACTTGTATTGTTGTGTGCTATTGAACTTCCATGCAATGGGTCATCCAGAATTCATGCCGGAAGAATTTCCTTAGGTTTATATGGTAGTTCAAGAAATGTAGCAGAGCTAAACCAAATTAGGCATAAGTTGAAAAAAAAATTGAGTTAATTTTATGAAGTGTGAAACTACACATTATTGTCTTTAACATGCAAAAAAAAATCAGTTTCATATAATGTTTCCATATAAGGTTTGAAAAAAAAAGTGCATTTGAATATTGCTTAAGTACAGTGTGACTAAATTTAATTTTTTTAACACTTTTTGATCATAAATCTGAAAATTGTTAATGTAAGAAAGTTGAATACTTGTATGTTTTTAAGATAGAATATTGAAAAGTTTGACCATTTTAAAATTAGCTTTGCGACTTATACCTCCTTTGGCCTGGCTCTGGCACATATGTTAAACCATGTAAACTAAAATTATTCATTTTAATGTCGAAAATTGGTAATTTTTCGCATGTGTAAATTTTCCCAGACTGCGGCCCATAATATTCACATGTTGATATTTTCACAAAGTTAAATTTTCGCTATCCACAACCTTTTTATAGAAAAAGAATTTTGGAATGTTTTTTTCTTTATTTTCGTGCTGTCATCTTTGCATGCAAAAAGTGTGAAATTTAATGTGATGCAAAAATGTTCACAGTATGTCAAGTAGGGTTCTTAACTGACTGCCTTGCTTGTTTACTTTATGTAGGTTAAGATTGAGATGTCTCTGCTGTCAGGTGATTCAGTATTTAAAGCGTAAGTATATATGTTTTTCGCTATCAAATTCCAGCAGTTTTTTTTTTAACACAATTGCTGTTTTATTGCATAAAATAACTACATTTTGCAATCAGATTCATGTAATTTGTTTCAATTATGTATGTTGCAATCAAATTCCTACAATACTTTCAAATTTCAGTCGCTGATCTAATATTGCAAAACTGTCAATGTTTTAAACATATTTAAACCAGTTTAAACAAAACTGTAATGTACAGTAATATTCATTGCGACAATGAATTGAAATTTATAAATAATAGACTAAAGGACAGTGAGAAGAAAACTGAAAATATAATGTGGAGATGGTTTGTAACAGATGGAGAGTCTAGAAAGAGACAAAATAAAAGTAGAGATTAAAGGGCAACTCTGGGATTCAAATTTCTATAGATAAATCTATAGAGCTATTAGTTGTGATCCAACATATAAAAATTCACACAATTTTGTGCAATGACAATGCCGCAAAACATGTTGCAAAATGAGTCCCAAATCAAAAGTGGGTCTACTACTCAAATTACACAGTGTTAAAAAATAGGGAAATTAGAGATTTTTAAAGGGTTGTAATTGAAAACCAAAGTCGCATTACAAATATAATTCACATCCCTGGAAATACCAGCCAAATTCACAATAAAAGAGGTAATTTTTTATGTGATTTTTTTATGCAATTTGTGCATTGTGTAATATGAGTAGTACACCCACTTTTTGATTTAATGCCTACTTTGAAAAATAATTTCCTTCATTATCTCGGTGTTCAAATATAGAGAAATTTTGTCAGATAGGTCAGAAATAATTATTCTATAGATGTACCTATAGAAATTTTAATCTCAGAGTTCCCCTTTAAAGGTACCATAATGAGTGAGGCATAATTATTTGTGGCTGAACTAGTCAATCAGACAGTGATAACACTACATTCATTGATTTATTAGTGCTTCATTTAAGTCCAGATTAGCTAAGTCTAACACATTGCCTTGTATCTGAACACCCGGGTTCCAGGACCAAATTTAGAGGGTTGGAGTGCTCCCCCACCATAATAATGTCAAAGTACATGTGTGCTCCTTCTTATGTTGCATTGGCCCCAAGTAAACTGAACCACAATAAATTATAGACAGGATTATAGGCAAAAGCATACAAACCATGGCATTTTTTTGTCTTTTGCCTGTCAAATTTATAACTGGATACATGCCTACCTCAACAGAAATACTAGTTAATATTACTACGGCATCGATATGATAGTATAATCCTTTGTAATTCTTATAGATAGCACCTAGTGAATGAAAAATGTTACTGCTGATTAAAACTTTATATCCATACTTGTAATAAAACCCAATGCAGAGGTCCCAAGTTTGAGAAGCAAAAAATCAGATTTTATGTCGGCTGCTTTGTCGATCAAATATGCGTAAATGCAAATGTGCGACACGTCACAATAAAAAACGGAACACAAAAAAAGTACATAACAATATGTAAAACTGTCTACATTACTTTTATATAAATTGTATTTAACACTGAGTAGAGCTGTATTTTTTGAATGGGGCAACCGATTTTGCTCTTAGGCTAGGCCTCCACTCTGAATATTTTTGGGTGACACTTAAAATTTTCAGAAGAAAAATGTATGTTTTCAGGAGCGCGGGAGATGCCTAAAAAAATTAGAAGACTCCTGCCATTTTCTGGAGACTTGGGACCTCTGCCAATGTGATAATCCAACAGCAAAAACAACAAAAGTTTCAGTTTTTTTTAATAAAATTTAGTACAGTTGTTAAGCAGCCATATTGAATGGTAGTAAAATATGTGTTAAGCCATTTTTCTATTAGCCCCTTCATTTTACTACCTCTGTCATTAACAGTATTTCATTAGTTTCAAGTGTCATTTATACTGTCATTAAATCAGATCTCCAACCAGTCCTATTGAAAGCCACCATGTTCCCAACTGCATAGTCAAATTAGACAGACCACCTCGTAAACTATATTGTTCAATTAGTAACGCTATCTCTCTGCAAATTGATTTTTCATTGCACTTGGCCTTTGATCTCCATTAGGTTAATAAATTTGGTTTTGCAATCCATAGTTCCTTGCCCGTTAGTTCCAAAGTTCAACACTATCAATATAGTGACATGATCTTAAATAGTACCTTAGCTATAGTATCACTTTCTTCTCACTTGCGTTATCTCATCCTTCTTTTTTTCTCCCTGTAGAATTTATTACTATCGTGATAGCTTATTTTAGTTTGTTATTACTATTAGTGGCGCTGTAGCTTGGTGATTAGCATACTTGCCTTCTAATCCTAAGGTCCTGGGTTCGAACCTGACTGAACACCAGGCTTGTTCTTACGACCTAACAATGCCACTCCCTAAGCTTCATTTAAGACTTGGTCTAGAAAGCATTACATATCTATCCTGTAATTGGCAAAAATCTCGCTGTTGGATGTAAAACAAAATAAAAATAAAAAAATTTTTTTAGATTATTATAGTTTCTTTAATTTTGTAGTATTTTGTTTCTTGGTTTATTCAATATTTGCCATATCCGTTGCTCTGTTTATAGTATTTCAGGTATATGTAATTTTAAATTGTTTTATGAGACCATTAAGTTTATGGAGGATAATTATCGATGTGTATGAATTGGAATATTTTGGTGTACTGTAATAATACACCAAGGATAACCCATTAAATCCAAAAACTTTTGTTTCCAATGGGTCCTTCTGGAGGTGATTGGGCAGGACATAGGGAGGCAATCCCTACTCGTTTTCGAAGAGTGTAGTTTTGTATTAGCTTGATTGGTTCTTTTTTTACCATAGTTATCAGATTCGATAAGGATAAATAATTATTACCTATTCAATAATATAGTTGCATAAAAGAAATGAGGCATGACATGGCAAAACCACCAAGTTGTAGGAAAATTGAAAATTGAGCTATTGTTAAAACCATATTATACTTTTCACAAGCTTTAAAATGAGGGGTCAATTATCAATATTGTACATCTATAACTGAAGTTATTTGACAAAATATGCACAAATTTCCTTTTGTATTTGTTTGTATTTCCTGCTGTTTATTTGGTCATTTCTCAAAAACTTTCTGTGCGACAACTTGGTGGTTTTGCCATGACTAGCCTCAAATGATGAACCAGGGATGAACACCCGTAATAAAAACAATGCAAATTTCTGCAGCATCTAGCTTTACCCTGGAAACTAACCAGGTACCTGTGAAGGCTGCAGTAAAATGATTTGAAATATCTTTAAAGAAATTCCTGAGAGCGTGTTTAATGGTAACATATTGATTCGGTCTCAGATTCTTGATTAAACGCTATCAATGCCAAGTACGATAACCACAAGGAATGATATAGTAATCCAATGCTGAATGAACTGTGTGCTCTACATTTCAAATCTCATCCATTGGATACCTTTGTGATAATCTGTGCAATTATTTAAATATGTGCTGGCATCTATTGTCATTAATACAGCAACATTTACAGTTTGCAATTGTTTAATAAACAAAATGTAACAAACACAGTACTGAGTAATATTAATTATGATATATGTTTTTATTTGAATGAAACTTTTAAAAAATAATTTTATAAAATGTAAAATTCACTGTTAATTGTTTAATAAACATTGTAAAAGAATGTGAATAAAGGTGGGTCACTCCCATGAAAGATTAAAAAATAAATAAAAATTTAAAAAAATATTCATGTTATTTACTGATAAATAATTTCTTGGTTATTTTTTGGCTCCAAAATTTGTGTTTATAGGAGGGGCTGTGATGATGACATTATGACATTAGAAAGTTTGACCAATTTTACCCTAAATTATAAATGAAAAGTAGGGTGATTTTGAATTAACCACTTGACTGATTTATCATATTAAGTATTTCTAAAGGATAGGAATATACTGTACACCTAAGCCATAAAAATATAAACTAATTTAATCATAATGACTGTGATAAAAGCCGATGAAATTTTCTAATGGGGATGTACACCTAATAAGATGCATTTAAGTCCTTTTCACACACAGTAAAATTCTTGATACTTCGCAAATGTTGGTTACAATGTGAAATGATAAAGTCATTATTATATTATTGTACCTTTATAATTTATAAGCTATTGTTAGTGGGTTTTAGCAATTTAATAGAAAAGCAATTATCCTTGCCCTCTACCAATGGTTGCTTAGTACCAATATTTTAATCTATTTAGGATGTGTCTTAGCCCTTGATCTTGGCTCACAGCTTATATACATTGTCTAGACTTGCTTCTTTTATATTTATTATTTTGTGTTCAATTGCTAAGTTGAAATCAAGTTCATTAGTTGTCAGCTGGTTATAGGAACACAAGTTCAACAGCAATGTCAACTGGCTATAGGAATACATTATATTGCTCACTTCCATGTATTGTAGTACTATGCCTTTCTTGGTTCCATTTTGCCACTGAATGTCAAATTATGTACCCCCTGTAAGTAGAAACCGTCAGGTCCGGAAAAAGTTCCCACTTACAAGTAGTGTCCATTCACGAATTTCACCTGATAGAGGACCAAACATTGAAAAATCACCTATAGGTGCTTATGTCCGACATTTCACAGCCGTAACGACACAAATCACCTATCAAATTTCTAGACACCGCATTCTATATTTTACTAAATTTTAGTTATCATTTTTTAAGATCAGCAAGTTCAGTAATCTGATTTTCAGCCACAAGGTGGTTGGTTATTGGAGGTAAATCAACATAGAAAAAAATCTAAATTTGAAGGCAAAAAGTGTCTATGGTCACTTACAGGAGGTAAAAGAGAGGTACCAAATACACTGATTAAATAGGAAGAACCAGGCTGTTTGTTATAGGAGATGTCTACTTACGAGTGGTGTCTGCACACGGAGGTTCAATTGTACTGACACACTGATACTGAAAGCAATTTCAATGTGATGTCTACTTTGCACAAACAGTTAAGAAGACAGCAGAATAAAATTAGAAATAAAAGTTAATTTTTCACTGAACTAATAGCAAAATGTTTGTAGCTACATGTTCACAAATCACAGGAATACTAGTACCATCAAGCTTGCATAAATCAATTTTGTCAAAGTTCAAATTATTCACATTTATTTCTCATGCCAGATTTATAAAACAAAATTAACTTTTGAATGTTACCATATTTTTTTAACAGACCAACAGTACATGCTCTGACATCATTACTTCAAGACGATGGTGATGAGACGTTACAACGAGGTATTAAAGGAGACACAAGTAATAACTCCTTGGGTACCGGTCAACTTGGCAGTAGCGGTAGACATACAACCAAACAAAGACCAAGTGTATTGAATTCGGGTAAGTAAGCCTACTAGATAGATGATGATTGCAGGGTTTAAGACCAAGTGTATTGAATTCGAAAAGGTAGGCCTACTAGATAGATGATGATTGTAGGGTTTAAGACCAAGTTTATTGAATTCGGGTAGGTAGGCCTACTAGATAGATGATGATTGCAGGGTTTAAGATCAAGTTTATTGAATTCGGGTAGGTAGGCCTACTAGATAGATGATGATTGCAGGGTTTAAGACCAAGTGTATTGAATTCGGGTAGGTAGGCCTACTAGATAGATGATGATTAAGTGTATTGAATTCGGGTAGGTAGGCCTACTAGATAGATGGTGATTGCAGGGTTTATAGCATCACTAGTTTGTGAGGTGTCACCACAGAATGAATCGTGTTGTACAACAAATGAAAATTGAGTTATTGTTATATTCTGATAGAAGATATTATACATTTTCTTTCATTTGGTTTTTGAATTAGGTTCATATAGGTGAAATATGACCAGAGAAAAATAATTTTGAAATGTAGACACCTGAAAACACACTTTGGAGAAAATCAACTTTATAGATAAACAACTGTTAATTTCCTGCCTGTTTTTCCATTGATTTTGAAAGACAGCCTTTACAAAATGTAGTTCAAACGCATAAAACAGAATGTTTGTAAATATAAAATTTAAGTAATAAACTTCCCAAAACAACAAAAATCTCATTTTTATAACATTTTGACATTCTACTTATTTTTGTAAATATCTCAAAATGACCTGGCGTACAAAACGACTCATTTTGTCACAACACCTCACATTTTAATGGTGGTAGTCTCAGAGGCTTTCTGTCAGTTGTATCATGCTATTTCAACATTTTTTGTGGTATTTTTTTCTACTTTACAAGCAACTCTTCCATAAGGCCAAATAAAAAAAAAAATACTTGTTAAGCGTCACCACCTGCCCCTGAATTTCTAGCCGCCTCTGATTTTTTTAAAAGTAACTTGAGATAAATGTATGTTTTTGTAAGTTTAGGTTCCTAGTTACCTTGTTTGTTGATGAAACTCCTATTTAATTTTGTACCATGATGTATTTATTAATGTTATTTTGTTTGAAAATCATAAAAAGTTTATTGTCCAAAATAAAAAATTAAAACCACCCTTCCTCCTCTGAAATTTATTCAAGGGTTAACGCTTAACAAGTAATTTTTTTTTTTATTTGGCCTAACCTATCACCCATTGGACTATCCATTGTGTTCGGTTTTCTGAACAGTTTGGAATAGAGAGAGAGGATAATTTAATGATGAAAAAAAGATCCAGTTGATGGCATGAAATTTGGATTTGTGTAAGACCAGTAAAAGTAGATACATAGGCACCTAAACATCAGTATTTTATAATACCAAAGTAAAAAGGGCTCTAGAGTTAATCATCCATCAACTGTAATGTATGCAAATGCACCTTCATTAAACCTCTATCAAAGAATTAAGAATTTTTAATATAAAGCAAATTTTAAATATATTGCTAGAATTGTGTCTAAGTATATGTTGATCCCATGCCTTCAGTCAAGCACTAATGGATTAGTTGAAAAACAAGGATTTATGACTGATTATTGTTTATTAAAAACGTGTTAATTTAAGATCATCACAGTGTCTGACTGGGAAATATTATAATAATATTAAATATTCTTTATACTCTTTGAAGGTTTGCTTGGTGAGATATCAATAAATAATGTTTGCAATATATCACATATAATTGTTGAGCTGCTGCCTGTTTCAATCAATTTAGTTAGATAATCACCAGGACCAGGGGTGGATTTAAGGGGGTAGACCGGTTCTGTCATCCCCCACCTTTCGGGAAGTAAAATATATACATTGTCTACAAAATGAAAAATATTCAACAGTCAAAAGACAAGAATTGATCCCTTAACATGACCCTGAGGCTATTTCCGGACATCTTAATCCCAAAATTTTATGAAGGAGCATTCTCCAAGATTCTTCTAGAACTTTGACACTCTACTGCGCCCCCCCCCCCCCACTACAGCCCACTCCCCCTCTCACTCCTGATGACAATCACAGTATATTGATCAAAATATGTGGTGTAACACAAAATGTGTATTGTATAAATATTCTTAAGTAACAATATTTTAGTATTGACAATAATTAGTGATAATTAGGAAAAAAAATTGCATATTACAAAATTATATGGAGACTAATAACAATATATAATTAAATAATGTTTATCAAATTTTAAAGATAAGTGCAAGACATTTACAAATATAATAAAAGTCAATCAAACATTCTGGTTATTTGGCAGCACCTATTTAAGATGGGTACTATTTACATAATATTGGATGCCTTGGTAGAGGATACCGAAACTTATGGTACGAGTTGTGGTATAATATTTAACAAAGATGAGTTCAGTATTTTGCCATAGGGAGTACATTTTTTTTTCAATTTATCTACATTTAACAATATTATGAACCTTGATAGTTTACTTGCAAATTAAGATTTGTCCGAGCCCACTTTACAGTTAAAGTTCATGGCCTTCTCTTCCAGATATTTGTGAAAAGCATTAACCCATTTCACGGTTTCATTTGCGCATGTGCGTGCAGATTGAGATCAAGTGATAAAACAACGCGCGACAATCATATTCTTTTCAATAAGAGCCATGCCTCAGTTTATTACTTGACCTTGGTAACACACATGCGCACTTGAAACCATGAAATGATGTATTCTGGTCGCAATGTCATCCTGCCACGTACACGAATCTTGTTTCTACAGTAAAAAATCATCTTGTGGTGAAATAAGGAGACATTGGCTTGGGAGTTGGATATTACTCACACAGGGTTCAATACTACATAATATTGAAAACGTTCAAACAGCATAATTCAATAATAATAATGATAATAATAATAATAGTAGTAGTGTAGTGGTAGTGGTAGTGGTAGTGATAATAATAATAATAATAATAATAGTAATAAATTTTTGTATTAAACAGATGTTTGCGAGTTATTTATATTGTTTTTCTATTAAAAAACTAAACTTCTTATGAAATATAATTTATTTTGTAAACAAGTTGTATAGTTTATTTCATAATTCAAATATCATTTACTACGTAATAGACAAAAATACTTTTACTTTGTTTGTTTTTATTTATATTCTGTCTTAAATTATAAGTATAAATATTTGATAATCTTAATCTACCTTTCTGTTAGGACATAGGCCATAAAAATAGAAATATATACAATTCAGCAATAAATTACTCATCTTATTTTCTTTGATAATAATAGATAAAGGTTTATAACACACACATCTTCACCTAATGTGCTAAAGGAGGTTGACTGCTACAATTTATAAACATATCGTAATTGATAGGGCCATAACATTTGTTTGTATTTGTATTTATTGCAATCATAAAAATAATATTCCAATCGAAGTTGAACTAAGAATAGACTTAAAAAACAAAGATATAATATTAGATAACAATTATTGCTTAATGTTTCTGTATAAGTATGTAATATCCAATCAATAAAAATTGTGATTGCAGTAATGATTATTTGAAATTTGAGGTTTATTTACATTTATCGAAGCTACACTATTTATAGTTTGATTATTGAAAGATTAGTAATTAATATTATTTACTGTATAAAATTAAGAATATTAGTAACCATAAAATTCTGATTTGTTATTCTCAGTGTATTACATTTTAGTGTCATGTGAATTGCTTTTACATATATGCATCTACTAGACCTTGTGAAGTTCAGCAAAAAAAACCCATCCTATGACATTTGATGTTGCCAATAATAGTTGTTGTTGTTGTTGTTTCACTGGGCTGTGAAACATGCGCTTGCCCTTATCTTATTACATTGTATGGAAGTTCCCACCACAGCACAGTAGGAAAAAATTATTTTCTGAGAAATCACTCATAAATTAATCTAAAAATAAACAATTAAGAGACTATAAATCTCATAAAATAAAAAACTTTTTCCTGGATGAAAACTGACCTAAACATTATGAAGTGCAAATACCATGGTACTCAATTTGATCTCACCTACTGTATGGTGCAACCATAGATATATTATTTTAACAGTAAACTTCCACAGAATATATAGCCCAAAAGTGCAGTTTTATGGAAGCGCCTACTATTGAAAGACATGTCTGGAATCCAACCGATTAAATCGCAATACATTTTAACACTGTTGCTACGATGAAATTACGCCCCCAATCTTTCATAAAAGTTTCAAATTTATGAATAAATGCAAGTAAATTTAATCCAAAATATACCAATGACAACATAAAATATATGTAACATATATAAATAATTTTCTGACAAAAGAATGTCATAAGTAAAAAAAACATAAAATACTTAATAATAATTATTTTTTAACTCAAATGTTTGTGACGAAGGCTGACGAACATCAATAGTAGGCGCCTAAATAAAATTGTAATTCTACAGGTTTAAGTTCACTATCTAGCCGTAAATAATAAATCTATGGGTGCAACTCAATTTGTGGTGTGATGTCCGCTCTATCTTGTGGGAATACAGTAACTTAGTTGTTTTTTTTTTTTTTTTTGGTGCAATGCAATACAGAATATTTGTAATTTTTCATTTTAATATTTTTTCATTTCTTATCTGTAATTCCCATCTGGCCTGTTTATGGCAATTCTTAAGACTGGCGTAAACTTGATGAATTTTGCTCAAGTTTGGTAGCTGCTTTAACTGTGCACATGCATATCAACTGAAATGACCTTAAGCTCGCTGATTCCACAACCTTCACCAAACAGCCTGTTCAAAGCTCCCACTCATGCAAAAATGTTTTATGTTCATAAGCGTTTTGCTTGCCATGAGCGGTAAGTACTGTATGTAATGATGCACAAAATGCTATGTGAGTCACTTTGCTGAACAAAATTCCTCAAGTGCACATTGAGTTTTATATACTGTATAATTCATCTTCCTCTAACATTTGTTATGTTCTTGCATTAGGTTTAGTGCAAATAGCTTCGGCAGAACCAGAAGTAAAATGTCTGCCTAGCGAAGAAGAATTCCACCAAAGCCACTCACGGAGCTCAAGTTACAATAGTCACGAGAGCCAGAGTGGAAGTCAACAATCACGAGGGAGTGGCTACAGCAGTACACACTCGCGCTCATCAAGCCTCACAGAGCACTTCTCTAGTGCAACTAGTTTAACGGAACCAGTGCCAGAGAAGGAACAAGGAGGTGGTGTTGTTGGTGGAGGTGTCGGTGCGAGGGAATCTGGGTCATGGTCAGGATCATGGAGAGCTGTTGGGTCAAATGAAAGAAGAAGGGTACTTTATTTATTGCTTAATTGTAATTTACACCCAGCAATATTAACTTTTTAACTATAACTTTCTAACTATACCTTACAAAACTTTCTGCATTAAAAACACTTCCAGTCTAGAGGTTAAATATGAGCCAAAATTCTTTTACACTAAGTCAGTGACCTAAAAAGAGATACTTTAAGTGTATGAAAAGATGTGCCCATGTCAGTATTATTTTAAATTATCATTATCATCATCATCATTACCATCATCATTATTGTTATTAAAGAATTCTTATATAGTGCTGTATAAGGAACACAGTGCCTAACAATTCTCAATTCTCTCTTAAAAGTACTGAGCAATAACTCGTATCAGATTGATATACAGTAATTATGCATACACATTGCATTTTTCAGAAACATCTAGAAGAATCAAAGCAACAGAAGAGAGTTGATGGTACAAGGGTGGATGCAGATGAAATTGTTAAAGATATAATGAGGACACAAGATTTTGATGAAAAAGAAGAGGCATTTTCAGGTATGTACAGTATAATACGTTTAGTTTCACTCCACATGCTTAGATTTCACCTTTTTGATTTGTCAACAGCTAGACAATAGTATTAACCATGCCCTGATTTGCCAGTCAATAGTTCTCCTTATGCCCTGCTAGCTAGTTAATAATATCAACCGTGCCCTGCAAGCCAGTCAATAGTTTCATAAATTGTCTGCCAACCAGTCAATAGTATCAACCATGCCCTGATTGCCAGTCAATAGTTTTAACCATGTCCTGTAGTGAATCAATAGATTCAACCATGCCCTGTTAGCCAGTCAATGGTCTTTTTATCTTTTACCTATTTCATATTAACAAAAATACATCGCGATGCAGAAAATTAACAACAAGCCTATCGTTGTAGAGGGTGTATCTTTTCACATTATCTGCACACAATCGATTAGATTCACTATCCAAATTGTAAACAATCTGAAGGCTAGATGAGAATACCAAATTTGGAAAAAAATAGGTATAAATTTTAATCAGTGACCAGTAAAATAAAAAGAAATATGATTTACAAATTTTGGAGAAGATTTTAAGGCTACAAACTGTGGATTTAAACAGTTCATTATTGATGTATAGAATTGGCAACAAATATAGTATCTTTGATCTCTATGTTGGAATTTAGTTTTCACCGATTTAAAATCTTTTAACATGTGTTAAAATTTTATGGACATACTTTCATTCCTGATGATGCCATACTGAAATTTTGAATCCTGACACAAAAAAATGTATTTCATTGCTTGACTGTATTATACTTTCTTACTTAAGTAATAATTAGTGGATATTTCAATACAGTATTATATCATGCAACCTGTATTGGTCAGATATTTTTAACACTCTTTGTCAAAGTCATATAATAATGATATTAAATAATATGTTATTAATGATTTTATTGAATATTTGTCTTGCAGAAGAGACTGGTTTACATTTATTTATTGCCAAAGATGGTTCTACAGCCCTTGGAAGCCAGCGTCTTAAAGACAGGTAAACAGAAACTTATTTTGCAATACAAAAATAAATTTAATTTACCTCCCTAAACATAATATCTTTGTGTTTTGTATTTAATATATTACACAATATTTAATTAGAAAGGCAAGATGGAGTGGGTGGGTGGAAGGAAAACATTCATAAATAATTGCGGCTCTTTATAAACATCAGTTGATTGATTGATCAATTGGGGACAGAAAAGAGATAGTTTGAAACAAACTCTGATATCATTTTCATAGCTTTATCTAGGATAGGAGCTGCCCAAGGACCGGATGACGAACACAAATTCTGTTGACCATGGTTCCATTGATCATTTTAGGTCAGTAACAAAGGGCATACCTCAATACTGTGGATTAGGGTGCTGAGTGTGAAGGGTTTTTCTATTCATGTCCTCCAGTATTGCATTATTTGCCCATCTGTCCACTTGGTCCTAAAATACATAGACTTTTGCAGGGATGTAGCTAGAAAAATCCAATTGTGGGCCAGCAACAATGTAAGGGTGGGTGTCATGATGATTAAAAACAGTATTTTTACCTTTTTCAGAGGTTTAGGGTGGGTGGCAGGTTGAAATTAGGCTGATTAGGAGGTCTTAAAATAAGCTTTTAGTTAGAAGGAACATTTAGGTGGGCGGCCCCACCTCCGCCTTGCTTTATTACATTCCTGCTTTTGTATAATTTGCACTCCTGACATTATAACATAACAACTTCAAAAGTTAAAATGATCACAAATCCTATAGCCTCAAAATTAGAACTAAAATAGTGTGGTTAAATTCCATTATTTACAATAAAAATATAAAACATTTAAATGTTGAATGGGAAAATAAAAATGCATATCATGCTTTAAAATTATATAAGATTATAGGAGGTGCTGGTCAGGGCTCTGTTAGAGTTTGTCCTTGGTCAATGATGAGGACATACCCCCATACTGCAGTCTGCCTCCAGAGTCTGAGGGATTTTTCCCTTTTTTTCATTTTTTTTTATTACTTCTTCATCTGTACACATGTTTCAAATGCAAATAAACTTTTTTTGGTAGAGAATCATGAACATTAAACATCCTTTAATATTTCAAAAAGACAGTAAACATCATACTTTATGATAAATGATTTAGTGTATGCAAATAAGAATTTAAATTGATAAATTTACAGATAGCAAAGTACAATGGCATAATGTACTGTTTGAAGATTTGCATAGTGAAATGGCTATAAATATATATCTACGGCAAAGGTTATATATATTTATACAATGGCATAAATGTTGATAATTGTATTATAAACACTGTGCCTCAACTCAAACAGCTTTTATAGGCACTCTGCATGATAACATTTCTACAATTTTTAGATATGACACGTACAGTGGAGCCTGTAAGTCAAGTCATGATTTCATTAGGCTTAAACAAATTGTTGTCTTGTCCAACTACAATTTTTTTGAGAACTTGGGCCAGCCAGGATTTTTTGTATGTTTTAGTAAGCCCCATTTACTGTATTTATAAAAATTTTTATGCCCAACTGGGCATATTGTTTTCTTCGTGTCTTTGTTTGTGTCTATGTGTTTGTATGTTGTAAAATAATTTAATCTTTGCCATAGTGGGTGCATAGTGTTACACAAACACATCGTGTATTCTTGTAATTCCCATGGTCTAATATTTAGGTAACTTTATGCATTTTTTACAATTTTCTGGACAATTGTATGTAGTCAACAGAATCTTGCTCTCTGACACAAGTAGTTGGCACAACCCAATATCATTTTACCCAATATTACACAATAACTTTTTGTTTATTTCAGAATGTCACAAGGAGTTTTTGAAAAAGTTGTTATAGATCAAAGATGAAACAAGCAATCATTGCAGGCAACTTACTGGTAACCTAACTGTACACCCTGACTCATTCATAATCAACAAGGCAAGATCTACCACTACACATGAAGTGACCCTTAGGGGCATAGAGAGTCATATGAATGTGTAACATCTGGTCCACAGCGCCTTGCGACTCTACTGTATAAGGCGCTATATAAATCAAACTACATTACATTACACTCCACCAAAATATTTGCCCTTTTCAGACTTTTGTATCATTATGTGTGATATAATTGGTGTTGACAGATGCAAGTTTTAATAACTCACTACCAAAAATGGGTTATATTCAATCAGTATAAAGTTTGGTGTGATTTCACCTTTTAAGGTCATAGGTCATATCTCATATATTATGTTTTGAGGTCATCAAGAAGTTGTTATTGTATGTTAATGGGCCATACCTACAGTATTATGTTGATACTGTATAATACATACACACTTCTTATAAAGAACTATACCTCATCTAGGCCTTTTATCAAGTAATCATGTCTGATCATACAGGCTTATGTAACTATCTTTATGGACATATTATAAGGCCTCCTACCACAAATGGACTTATGTAACATCAACACATGCTTTTATGCATATATTACAAAGACTCAACCACACATGTAAGAAATACATAAACTTTTATAGAGCTATTACATATTGCAAGGGCCTCTACCAAATATGGGCTTATGTTAAATGCTATATCCCTTATAGCATTTAAACAAATTCATACTGGTTAATTTTGCCTCAAACCTCAAATTAGAACGCATCCAATATAAAAGCTTATGAAATAACATTGAATGTAAACAAACACATGATGTTGTTTGTAGTAAAGCAATTCTAACAATTGTAATAATTATCTAGTTTGAGTGGAGTATATTACACAAGTTGTACCTTGAATCTTGTCTAAATATTCATACATTTGTTAAATATTATAAAATAACAGTTTTAGTATGACATCAGAATCCTCAATTTCTAAATCATGTACAGTTCATTTTAGTTGGTATATGGATGAAACATTGTATATTAGCAAAAAGAATTAATTTTACAAAATACAGAAATTGAGACAGCATATTAACAATGTTTATAGTAGCATTTCTGATGTAATTTTGTTTTAATTGTTAAAGAAATACAAAATGTGACTTTCTAGTGCCATAGATGGCTAATAAAACAGTACAATAATAGTTAAATAAGCTAATATCAATGCAACATGTTAACAGGAGGTGCCAAGCCATTATGTTAACAGGAGGTGCCAAGCCATTATGTTAACAGGAGGTGCCAAGCCATTATGTGGTTCAGCTTTTTCTAGTCTTACTCTATTAAAGCCCAATCCTTCCTCCAAAATTCACCCTTATAATTAAATTTTTGAAAATTAGTATTTCTAAAATAATAAACATGGATCAAGAAAGTATAATGCATACTCCAATCAATGAGATACATGCCATCATGACAAGATTCAATATTTTGACATAAATTATGTCATCATCAGTATAAATCATTATATCATCATCATATCTGATGATGACATAATCTCTGTCGAAATATGGAATCTTGTCACGATGGCATGTATCTCATTGCTTGGAGTATGCATTATACTTTCTTACTTGAAGTTGATTAGTGGACCTTTCAAACATGGATCAGTTACCTGCATACATTTTAGTTGTGATCTCTAGAAAAAGTAAAAAGTTATTAAACTAAGTTAGGCTGGCCTAGATGTTTTCCTCAATAATTTTTCATTGCTAGGCTAGTAAGCTGTAGGTCGTGCCCATGCAATGCCATCCAGGCTAATCTATAAAATGTGCTAGTTTCGCATGCAGCACTCAGAACACATTAGCTTGCTATTGGTTACGTGATTAGAATTTTCACAACAGCTAAACAAATAAAGATTTTTTTAGGGTCCACCCAAATAAAAAGATAATTCTGTTATTTGCATGTTTTATGTTTAGAGTAATAAACTGACATAAATATAGGAGATCAGTATTATATTTATAAATTTTAATACAATGTAGTTAAATTTAGAACTTTAAAAGATAGAATTTTGAAAGGAAATACCCCATTAAACACCACAACTTAAGATTTTTGACAATCCATTTGTACAACCAATCTCAGGGAATACATTTTGTAAACTTCATTTTTTCCCTAGTGTTCATAGCTAATGGAAAATGGTGACAAACATTAAACTTCCTATTAAGGAGATATTCTCAGAACCATGTGATTTTCAGAAATAAAAAGACCAACAATTATCTTTCATGCAGATCGATTTCGAGAGCTTTGTGGTTTTTGTGATGTTTTAACTTTAAAAAAATCAGTTTAGTGTGAAATTGGTTTCCCTGATGGTCAGTTTTGAGAGGCTTAACTGAATCATTGATTTTGGTTGGTTGATTGGAAACAAATCAAGTTCAATAATCAATTTTGAACATGACAGGCAGGCGTCTTGACTACTTACGATGAACGCTAAACTTGATAACAGTAGTTTTTCCAGTCATTGTTGATCTCTGTATATTCTGGATTGCCCTTCTATGTATATTTTCTTTGCTTCTATCTATTATTGTTTTTATAAAATTATTATTTTTTAATTTCTAATTTTTTAGCAGACAGTTACAACACAGATTATCATCTTAATTTCAAATAAGTAATAGACCTACTTTGTGTACAAAATGTACCATTATAATTATCATTTTTCAACCTATATTCTCATGTCCACTAAATTCAAAGTTTAAGTCATGTTCTAGGACTATTCTAGTGTCACCATAGGATAAGCCTTCTTCATCAGTACTTTTATGAATGAATATATCTTGTCGAGATCATAATTTTCCAAACCCAATACCGCACAGCCCTGTACAGGATCATTCAGGAACGTAATTGATGTAAAATACTTAAAAATGTCCATTCTAGAGTAATGTTAAAGGGAGCTAACTTACATAGTGGCAGATATAGTATTGAAGTAGGTGCATAGATATAGTGTATTGATCATCTTTCATGTGTGCTGAATGAAACAAAACAATATGTCCATAAAACAAATGTTTTATTTTGTTCTGAGACTACTATTTGCTAGACCATCTTCGTATTACTCAACAGGAAACAAAAAACTTATAATGAAAATTATAGTTTGGGGATCGTTGAGACAATGTTAGATTTAGTTACACTAATTTTAAATGAATGTACAGTAATTGTCTCGTTTTCAAACT
Source organism: Nesometra sesokonis (assembly GCA_025631205.1). NCBI lineage: Eukaryota > Metazoa > Echinodermata > Crinoidea > Comatulida > Antedonidae > Nesometra > Nesometra sesokonis. The sequence goes on from JAOTQE010053794.1 coordinate 19,137, forward strand.
GAATAATGAAAATCCCATTAATTCAATGTTGAACTACCAGAATGTTTCTTGAAACAAAAGCAAAAGAATAATTAAAATTGTAATTTTGATAATTCATCTTTTTTAATTGAATTTCTGGGTGTGGTGATATTTATCCACCGGGGAGCAATCCCCAAGTCATTTCCAAAGAGTACTGCTTAAAGAAGGTATTTAAAGGAACAACAGAAATTGTGAGGTTCCAAAATAACTCCCTCTTTTTCAGCTTATATTAGAATAGAAATAATTTTTAGTTATATAACACATCATTTGCTGTCACAACAAATAACTGTAAATTTTAAAAATCTCTTAAACCTAATTTTGATTAAGATGTGATTTTATGACAACCATACTAGTTCATTGTATTGCACACGAGACCTCAGATATTAGCAAATTTACAATGCAAGAAAACCGTATTCATACATTGGTTTTATAATACAGTGGTTAAAATTAACATTGCTCAGTACTGCATTACTGCAGTAGGTTAATTATTGCAAACATACAGTTCTTATTTAAGGGCCGTTTACAATTATTGTACATGTTCACGAGCGTACAAACCGTGGGGATGTGAAAATATTATGAAAAGAATCAACATTTTTTTAAACTGGGGGATGTGAAAATATTATGAAAAGAATCAACATTGTTTTTTTTTGTACACTTTCATGGGGGAGGATTTATTGAAAAGTGTATGGTTTGTACACTTGTGAAAATGTTAATAATTGTGAACAGTCCCTTACAACAGCTGAAATTTGGATTTAATTATTGTACAATTATTAGCTGCCTTTTATTGCTAGCTCTTGAATCTCATTAGAGTATTATTTAATAGTGTCTCACTATTTATCTAGCAAACAATTAATCTTAATATAAAGTATATGTCTATACATTACTATATACTGTATCTGTTATAGTTAAGCTTGTCACAATAAGTAAGCATCATAATTAGTTGAATCTGTGTTATAATTGTTGGGTAAAATGTGCAATCTATAATCCATATACCTAATACACTAATAAAGGATCAGTTGTTGAGTAATAGGTTCATACTAAACACGAGAGTGTACCACAGGGAAGTAATACAGTGTAAAGCTACCCTAACACTAGCCTGTCTCACAGGCCTTACGGTCGGTTTTATTCACTTTTATTTGTTTTATTGCGTTTAAGGCACTATTGACGTCCCATACTCACTTATTTTAGTTTAGCCGTAAGGCCTGTACAAACAGTTCATGCGTGACGATTCACGC